>CM034354.1:91041119-91308216 GCA_019925275.1 Mytilus edulis
TTTAGCCACCCCCCCCCCCCCCTTTTTGGATCCTTCAATGTATTTCAACGCTAAACACGTGGCATCATAGAGTAAGAGCACAGACTGGCCTGCTCTGAGTCGGAAATGTGTCAGGGTCGGGTGACTTTTCTTCCTGCGAACTAATGTCTTGTGAACTTACACGATAAAAAAACCCGACTCTGCTTGCAATTGTCAGTCTAGTAAAAAACGGGGTTAATACTCTTATTAAATTCACATGTTATCGTCCTGAATATTAATGTTATTTGCCGCTGGTTGTCATCCATTATCATTATTTATTTTACCGAACGTTATATTAATTATACAGTGAAGTGTTTTTCTTTTACTGATTTATAGAGCAACTTCTTAAATTTTCACCGATCAAAATTAAAATATGGCAAGTGAAATTTTTCAACCAAACACTTGAGATTGTTCGGATATCCTTGACGGTAAATAATATTAAATCCAATCTGCCTTTTCGGACATCTAATATTTGACGGAAAATATTATTGAATTAACTCCGTATAACTTTTATTTAGTCATGGGTCGGTTTGGGCTTATCATTCTGTATACGCATCTTTCTAGAAAAAAAAGACTGAATGTTGACTCTAAATATTTTTTATTTATCTGTGTCTTTAGGTTGCTGTCGAATTAATGTATACCTTTATCTCCTTTTATTCAAAACCAAATAATTCGTTTGGGTATAAAAACTGGACTTCTCCCGTGTTGCTAAATGTGTCGTTCGTTTGGCTTATTGGATATATAAATACGCAGCTTTGTCAGATCAAAATATAATAGGAATGTATATCCAATGCCGGGTGCAGTGAGAATTTCACGCTATCTATACCTTAAAAAAACATTAGAGGTAAAGACGATATACGCACGAGTTGAATGATTGAAATGTGTAAACAACAAGAAAGGTCAGCTAAATCTTTTCAAATAAGTCACATGGCTGATTTTAACAACAACTTTTGTGACTTTTGCTAGAACAATAGTAGATGAAAAACAATATAACAAAAGCGATCAGCAAGACAATACAAAAAAAATGAAACGCCCAAATAAGTTGAAT
Source organism: Mytilus edulis (assembly GCA_019925275.1). Taxonomy (NCBI): domain Eukaryota; kingdom Metazoa; phylum Mollusca; class Bivalvia; order Mytilida; family Mytilidae; genus Mytilus; species Mytilus edulis. The sequence goes on from CM034354.1 coordinate 91,042,186, forward strand.
CTTTTTATAAATTGTTGTCAACCTTTTTTTTATCATATTTTTTTTTGCTTTAATGACATCTATGGTTCGTGTTGTTTATTGTTTAGTTTTCTATGTTGTGTTATATGTACTATTGTTTGTATGTTTGTCTTTGTCATTTTTAGCCATGGCGTTGTCAGTTTATTCTAGATTTATGAGTTTGACTGTCCCTTTGGTATCTTTCGTCCATCTTCTATTATACCAGTCTGAGATATAAATAAACTTGAAACAGAAAATTATGTCACCTAGACGAGACAGCCGTCATTGTACGCTACAATATATGAGTTATTGCCACTCAATGAAGATTGTTTTTTTGTTATAGTCCCCTTCCCTGTTAGTTTTGCTGGAAATTATACAATGTAACCCCTGATGTGACTACGACAATGTTTTTTTAATGTTAAAAAAAAGATTAAATGCAAAGAGAAAAATGATGGAAGAAATGCTGCTAAAATTTACGCATAAAAATTCAAATGTAAATAATAATGAAATATATAAAAATTATAAAACTGTTTGAGACTATAATCAACTGAGTACAAATGATTATACGTCACTAAATGAAGCTGATTAATTTATTGCTCCTTTGTGTCCAGTGGCCAAAATGTCATGCATATTCACGACTAGATGCAAAGTGGATCAATCTGAAGCAAATGCTTACACATTTAGAGTGGAACATTTTACAATAAGGCAGAGCGTTCGCTAGAGGTAAAACGTATGCCGTAATAGAACAGCTTTCAATCATAATGATCGAACTCGTTAAGCTATTAGCCCTCCTTCTCTCTTTTTTCTCCTCGATAGACGAATGCCATGAACAAAATGTCATGAATTTACAATCATAACGGCCACTATAAGTAAATGAGATATGGACTTTTTTATAAATAAATTCCTATTGCAGCCAACATCTCCCGGTTCGGGACAGGTTATTGTTTCCATAAAATACCGCCTGATTATTGATCGGAGATATTTATGCAACCAAAAGCAGTTTGAATAAAACAAATTCTTAAATTGTAAATAAAGGTACATGTATGTTGCTGGGTGTTTTTTCCCGATCCTATTTCGGAGCCCCTGATTTTAAGAGGGCGTATCTAATTAGTTATGTCCGATTAACTTTAAGTAAATTGAACCTCAACTCAAAGACCTACACCGGGTAAATAAGTTCGAGGTACAATAAGTAGACAATAGATATCCTTTGTGAAATGAGATCGTCCCAAGTTTCTTAGATAATTATTTTGCGTTGAATAACAATGAAAAATGCACGAGCAGGTTTGTAATTTACGGATATTAGATGCTACGATCGCACTCGAAGATTTTTTTTTTATAGAAACAAAATTCACATAAAGCTATTTGAGTTGTTTAAATTTAATCCGATAACAACAATTTGTGTAATTAAATCTTAAACTGAAACTTACTTGTACTAAACATATAAAAATGCTGTTTGATCTTATTTTACAATAGATATATTGTGTATAAATTGTAATAATTTACAAAAAAATAATACTACATCTTGAACACAACATATACATTGATATAATAGAACAGCGCTATTGTATGTCTTTTTTTATAAACACTGTAAAGAGATGTACAAATCTATCTGATTGATAAAAAAAAGGTTCAAGAATTAGTAATATCTTTCATTATATAAGAGATTTATAATTCAATTAAGGCGGTCTTTTGGCTATTGAAAAGATTTAAAAGCTTTCTGTGTATGTTTATTATGTTGTTGTTTTTTTTTTAAATTTCACCAAGATTCAAATATTCCAAAAAAACTACAACAGATAAACCCTAAAAGCCAATATTCCGCATAATTTACTTTTTCTCTCGATAAAACACAGAAAGATAAACCAACTGAAATGCAATATTTGTAAAGATTTATTCCATTATCTTTATATAGTATAATGTATTGTTGTTACAACCATCCGACACTCATTTACGTTATGTAGGATAGTTAAAAAATTCTATAGAATAACTTTTCAGTGCTGCTTTTTTATATATTTTAAAACTTCCCTTTTTTTATTTACTTTTTGATTTCAGTAATTTTGTTAACAAATTTTTATAAAGTTAGTAATTTGAATATTTAACTCTGATAAACAACAAATTTTACATAAGCATTTATTTTTGTGTAATGTCAGTCATGAACAATCAACTACAGGTACGCATCCAACAACTGAAGGATCTACTATTAACGTTACTGGATGTGTTCGTGGTTACTTAGATAGTGATACATGCATAAAAGCATTTTCAATACAGATAAGAAAGTGTCCAGGATTTTTTGCATACAATTTGCCTTATGTTGACCTGTGCTTTCGTGGATACTGCTTCGGTAAGTAATTTTACGAGGTAAATATTGTAATTGTTAAAACATATAATGTTTCCCCCTTGAAATCCTCTACATTTTGTCATTTCAAACAACAAATTATTTAGTATGGACAGTTCTTTACCTGCGGTTGGTTAAATCATGTCATGAACTTCGTAATATTATGTTGTTTATGAATGGGTTTGACGCGAAGTTTTGGCTTAAACGAGTAACCTATTCAATATCGTTGACTTCGTCTGGATCCTAACTTAATTAATGTACATACTAATGCTCGGTAATGTTATTTATACCTTAAGATCGTCATATTTACTATTTGCCTTATTGCGCTTACAAGTAAGAAAATGTCGTACGTAAAACCAGTGCAGTACTCTTACACTATCTTACTAGTTTTATCTCTTGTTTTGAAGTATTTTCATCGTTAAAAAGTTAAACCCTTTACACATCTAAGAAGTAAAGAAAAATGTTAAATTGACCTTTTCATTTTGTTATCTTAGGAAATCACACATGTGAGGACAAAACTACAACAAGTACTGCCGATGGTGAGTACATTGTCAATATTTTTATTAGCTGCAACTTGTTGGTCGTAGGTCCTTATTTTGAGTGCATTTCTTTCTAACACAAACGATGCATGTTTTTATCATTTGTGTCTAACAAAAGTTCGCAAAGTTGACGTAAACGTTGACAAACGTTTAAGAAGAGAATAACTAAGGAGTGGAGTTCGTGTTAATAGCAAACTCATGTTACCCAAAGTCCGTATATTGTGAAAATGCACAAAGGTTATCTGATTCAGATGCAAGTATCATGAAAAAACAAAGAACATTCATTCTTCTTTATAACTAAATACGCTTTGCAAATGCTAATGAACAAATTAAACGATGAATGAATACGGATTCAAATAATCAGAAACGTTTTGAGCTTATTGACGATAAAATTTACACATACTGACTTTTTTGTTTAAATTGTTAATCCGATAAACATAATAAACGGTAAGACGTTAGCTATTTATTTTGCGTATGTATGTATGTGATGTAATAACACGTTCAAAATTATACCATAACCGATTTGATACACCAGTTAATCTATTTATAAGGGTCTAAGCCGTCAACGACGTCGACGACGACTACAACGACAATACCACCAGCTGACCCTTGTTTGCATGCTGTAGCACTACCAAATATGGACAAAAGGGGGAGTCAGTGCAGCTTCACAGACCATGATATTTCCTTATGCGATCGGACACTCAAAGCTGGATGGTATAAAGCTATCGACGACAACATGTTCCATGATATGCCCACGCATTGTGTCGGTATAGGAGCATGTGGTACCATAGAACCAATATGGTTAAATGGTAAAAAAATAAATAACAAAAATAATAAACTCCGAGGAATGACAAAATGGCAAAATCAAAAGCTCAAACATATGAGCCGAATAGATAACAACTGATAAATGCCTAATTGGGTACCGGCCTTTTCTTATAATGAAAATCCGATTTTTCTTATAATGTAAATCCGATTTTATAGCTAGCTTAACTTCTAACTTGTATCACTGTCGTATGAAATTCCATTATATTGTCACCAAATTGTGAACAACACAAACAGATATAATAGTGTAAATTCAGAAATTATTGTGATGTTTTTATTATTTCGAAAAATGCGACATGGTTTTAATTGAAGTAATTCAATTAATTACATTTTTTGTGAATTAAACAGGAATTTTCTAAATATCGCTAAAATTAAAATCGCAATAATTTCTAAATTTACAGTAGGTAATAAAAGAAAAAATAGGGGTACAAGAATCAACATTGTGTTATACTCTTAATTACTATAATAACATACAAATATATCAACAAATAAAAATAAAAAAGCATATATCAGGAGTTGCTCTGTTCATGGAAAGTAAGCAAAAGTCGGCGTTGCTAAGACTAGTAACTAATTTGGGTAAGAACAACATTTGTTCTGAATACTATGCAAGGGGGAATTTGAAACGTACCTGTTGTGAAACGTCAAGGTTCGTTCGGGGATATTCAAGCCCCTGCTGAAATTTGAACCTTTATATTTTCGATTGACTATTCTGTTAAATTTTTTGGGGGTTTCTTCCTCTTGATAATAACTTAGACTTTGGCGCTATTGTTGTTTCAATATTGCCTTTGGATTTGATGATATTTTTGTATACTAAGAATTAAGAATGTAGGAAGTCGTCCATATCTAATTGACAATGTGACTTCTCATATAACTAATGGAGGGTACATTTTTAATCCATATTTCCAGAATGGCAGTACAATTCTGTAGTTACACTTCATTTTACCAGTTTATCCTTAAATGATACTATTTTTTCGGCAAATAGACTCAAAAAGGTACTGTCGAACATAGAAAATCAAACACAAAAAAAAGTTTTCTTAAAGGTAGATATAAATGCGAATGTACTAGATTTATTTACGATCTGATGAAAAGGATGAAGGGAGACGACATTCCTAGATTTTTAGCTCACCTGGCCCGAAGGGCCACGTGAGCTTCTCTCATCACTTTGCGTCCGTCGTCCGTCGTCGTCTGTTAACTTTTACAAAAATCTTCTCCTCTGAAACTACTGGGCCAAATTAAACCAAATTTGGATACAATTATTGGGGTATCTAGTTTAAAAAATGTGTCCGGTGACTCGGCCAACCAACCAAGATGGCCGCCATGGCTAAAAATAGAACATAGGGGTAAACTGCAGTTTTTGGCTTATAACCCAAAAACCAAAGCATTAAGAGCAAATCTGACATAAGGTTATCGTTTATCAGGTCAAGATCTATCTGCCCTGAAATTTTCAGATGAATCGGACAACCTGTTGTTGGGTTGCTGCCCCTGAATTGGTAATTTTAAGGAAATTTTGCTGTTTTTTGGTTATCATCTTTAATATTATTGTAGATAGAGATACACTGTAAACGGCAATAATGTTCAGCAAAGTGAGATTTACAAACAAGTCAACATGACCGAAATGGTCAGTTGATCCCTTTAGGAGTTATTGCCCTTTACAGTCAATTTTTAACCATTTTTCGTAAATCTTTTACAAAAATCTTCTCCTCTGAAACTACTGAACCAAATAAATCCAAACTTGGCCACAATCATCTTTGGCGTATCTATAATAAAAAATGTGCCCGGTGACCTGACCAACCAACCAAGATGGCCGCTATGGCTAAAAATAGAATACAGTGGTAAAATGCAGTTTTTGTCTTATAACTCAAAAACCAAAGCATTTAGAGCAAATCTGACATGGGGTAAAATCGTTTACCGGGTCAAGATCTATCTGCCCTGAAATTTTCAGATGAATCGAACAACTTGTTGTTGGGTTGCTGCCCCTAAATCGGTAATTATAAGGAAATTTTGCTGTTTTTGGTTATTATCTTGAATATTATTGTAGATAGAGATAAACTATAAACTGCAATAATGTTCAGCAAAGTAAGATTTACAAACAAGTCAACTTGACCGAAATAGTCAATTGACCCCTTTAGGAGTTATTGCTCTTTATAGTCAATTTTTAACCATGTTTCGTAAATCTTAGTAATCTTTTACAAAAATCTTCTCCTCTAAAACTACTGAGCCAAATTAATCCAAATTTGGCCACAATCATATTTGGGGTATATAGTTTAAAAATGTGTCCGATGACCCGACCAACCAACCAAGATGGCCACCATGGCTCAAAATAGAACATAGGGATAAAATGCAGTTTTTGGCTTATAACTGAAAAACCAAAGCATTTAGAGCAAATCTGACATGGGATACATTTGTTTATCAGGTCAACATCTATCCGATAATTTTCAGATGAATTGGACAACCCGTTTTTGGGTTGCTGCCCCTGAATTGGTAATTTTAAGGAAATTTTGCTGTTTTTGTTATTATCTTGAATATTTTTATAGATAGAGATAAACTATAAACAGCAATAATGTACAGCAAAGTAAGACCTAAATTTGAGTCATCATGACCAAAATGGTCAATTGACCCCCTAAGGAGTTATTGTCCTTTATAGTCAATTTTTAACAATTTTCATAAAATTTGTAAATTTGTACTAACTTTTTCCACTGAAACTACTGAGCCAATTTCATTATAGATAGAGATAATTGTGAGCAGCAAGAATTTTCAGTAAAGTAAGATCTACAATCACATCACCATCACCAAAACACAATTTTGTCATGGATCTATCTGCTTCCTTTGTTTAATATTCACATAGACCAAGGTGAGCGACACAGGCTCTTTAGAGCTTCTAGTTACTTTTAGTAGACTTTGAAAAAGTATTCTACATATTTGTTATGTTGACATCCAATTCAAGTGCAGTGTGATTGGTCGATAATAACGTCACGCTATTATACCTTCAGTTACTGTTTAAAATATGGCACATGCAGGGTAAGGGTTAAAAACCTTACAGTCTACTATGACAATGAAATGAAATACAAATCCACATTTTGCATCATTCCGTGCATTAAATATAATGATTAACAAAAACAACTTTATTCATTTTAGGAAGTCTCCCAACTTTTAGCGATGGAGCGGTTTTGCGGAAAGCATGTGTAAGAGGTGTGGTCCCAGGTGAATGCTGTAAAAAGACGATTAACGTTTACATCAGAAATTGCTTCACTTACAACGTTTACTATCTTCCAAACACAGATTTATGTTACCGTGCTTACTGTTTTGGTATGTAAAGATAACCTGAAAATGATTGAAAACAAAACATAAGTGATTTAGTATTTAGTTCAAAGACCAGACAAATCATTCATTTCTATCAGTGCTTTTTCTTTAAATATTGTGTAAAGACATTTCATAATTTTTGGGGGTAATTTGATGACAAAATTGAGTGTCACCGACTTTGTTTTGTCACTATAGTAATCTCAGTATCGCGTTTTCTCCAATATGAACGATATTTGCCTGTTGTTTTCTATTTTAAATTGTTCAATAATAAACCTAAACGCATAATTCTGTTTTTCATGTGAAACAGTAGATTTGTATCTATCAATAGGAGATTCCAGAGTTAAAGATTCCTGGCGTTTTATTGATAAAAAGAATGATTTATTTCATTCCCTGGGAGAAAAAATAATTAAAAATTAAAAAAACTGTCAAATATTAAAAATAATATCACCGGGGATTTCCTCATAACTTCTGTTCTTTGTGTACTCTTTCAAATAAAAAGTATATATCACTGACCTTTTGACAAATTATAAGCATATTTTTTTCTCTTCTTTTCTTACCTGTTTTTGAGAGAGGATTTGTCTTTCTTCAAATTACAAGTTTTCAACAGTTTTTGCAAACATCTCAAATTCACGTTTGAAACCCACATTATTGGTATCTAGTAAAACCAATAATAAAAAAAAAAGGATTACACTTACGTATCAGTATTTCTCATACCTCATTTTTCATCCTTATGTTTCACTCCCACTCTTAAACATAATTTCAAAATTTATACAAAAAAAAAATATTTTACTTGCTCACATCTGTTCTTAGGTCCTCAATGCTCCTAAAATTCGTAGTTTATTTGGCCTGTTTCATTTTTTTGATTGGGAATTGCAGGTCCTTTTCAAAAATAAAAACGCGCATTGCATACACATTTCAATCTTGGTCTCTATGATAAGTGTATTACACTAACTAGGTACTTGACTGTTACACAATAATATACTGTAGCTGTGGTTATTTGTGCTCATGACATTCAGAAGTTTGCCCAGTCTACACTTTTGTTACTAATTTTTATGACGTACGAAAGCTCGAACCGACTACGCTATAGGAACATAATATGTGCCGACTAAGATGGCCTTTGTATTTTACTATTCCATCAAATTTGTTGATTTGATTTCTGAATGTATTTAAATGTCTCCGTCCTGTTATTAAATACGATCTCGGTTATTACTCTTTCGCGGGTCTTCACTAAATGAGATAGTAAATTCAAAATATCGATAAGATGGAAAAGACGTCTTGTTAAATTGTACGGACGCCATCAGGCTCAAGACCACAATTAATGACCCCGCTTTTCGTTGTTCACGAATATAGTTCGCTGTAATTATAGTGTATTTTTTCTTTATTTTTCTTCTTTCCCTTTCTTATTCATTTCTTAGCTTTTCTGGGGTGGAAATGAAAGAAGAGAGCTGAAATAAACTTTTAGATGTTTTATTTTAACTGATTTTAATAAGGAAAGAGTGATTAGGCAAGGTGGAAAAAGGTGATATTTACACTTTTCGGTTCATCTCTTGACTTGCCTATAGGGGTATGGATGTGTATTGGCCAAATTTGTATGATGTAAACATGCAATTTTTCTGAAAATTGCATATATTTTTGGACTTGTACTGTACATTACACACACAAAAAATTAGACAAAAAGAATAGGCAAAACTTTTTAAATGCGAAAAAAAGTTACAAAGAAATGATAGAGGAATTAATTGTGGTCTCGGGCCATCACGATTTGGTTGACTGTTACGGAATACACGTTAACAAATGATATCGGATATGTTCATAACAACAATCCCGTTTCCTTTCTACGAATGTGACCTACCGAATGAGACTATTTACCGGGTTTGTCATAAAATGAGCAACACAACGGGTGCCACATGTGGATCTGCTTGCCCTTCCGAAGTACATAAGGTTACATGGTTATTTTGGTGGGGTTCGTGTTGCTTAGTTTTGTTGTCTATGTTGTGTCTTGTGTACTAATGTCTGTCTGTCTGTCTGTTTGTCCTTTTCTTTTTTAGTCATGGCGTTGCCAGTCTATTATCGATCTATGAGTTTGAATGTTCCTTTGTTATTTTCGCTGCTCTTGTTTATAATTTAACCATTTTCGTGTTAGGCTTCGTGAAATATGCTTCTTTTTGCTCAAATCCTTGCTGAGATATGATCAAATATGAAGCCTGGATGTAACAAGACTGTTGCTGTTAGGAAACAAGTTTTGTTATAACAACGTACACAATTGCTGACACTGAAAAATTTAACGTTAGATTTTATTCCCGGAGTAGATATTTTTCTTTTTTTTCTGTCACACTCACGTTGCGTCAGCTAATGCTTCTAAACAATAGGCGGTTAAAAATGCTAAATTTAAAAGCATTTATACAAGGACTAAAACTTACATGGGTAAGACGTCTATATAATTCGAATTCGAAGTTGGTGAGATTAGTCTCTATTGTGGAGCAAATAAATTTTATTGAAATAAGTTATATTGGGCCTATTGAAAGGTCATCAAATAAAGTTTGGAAAGAGGTTTTTTATGCTTGGAAAACCCTTAATCAAATTAGAAAACCAAGATGTATTGATGAAATTCTATCGTTTTCTTTATGGGAGGTTGGGAGGTAGAAAACTTTAAAATTGGTGGTTCAAAAGTCTACTATAAAAACTTGGCAAATGCGGGAATTTCAAAATTTCCAACAATTATATCAATTTAGGCCAACTATTTAACATTATTATGGAATAGCGCACTCGCTTAATGAGTGGTTAAACAGGATCAATATTGAAGTAAATGAGAAAAAATTCATGCAATACTACCTTTTAACATAAGTATCTTTTTTGAATCAAAAAAAGGTTCAAAGGAAAAGTAAAAAGTATTGAATGAAAAATATGTAACATTTGCTGCAAAGGAAAAATGGGAGAACCATCTTAATATGACTGGTATTAACTGGAAAACAATACACACTTCGTGTAAAAAATATAGTAAAAGCACTAAGCTTTGCTGGTTCCAATATAGAATTATCCATATAATTTTTGGAACTAATTCACTACTTTACAAGATGAAAATAAATAGTAACAACATATGTACATTTTGTAAAGAAGGACCAGAGAGCAGGGAACATTTATTTTGGAGCTGTCCGATGGTTGCCAGTCTCTGGCATGCACTAAACATTTGGATTTTTGAAATGACAAATATTCAACTGCCTTTGAATATTATGATTATTTTATTTGGTATCAACGAAAATGTTAAATTGAATTTTGGTAATCATAGAATAAATAATAAATATTAAAATTTGATTGAAACACCACTTATGTATATTGCAAGAACACATAAGATTTAATGTTATAAGATGTTTATTTATTTTCAACCTATTATTGCATCATCATATATATTCAATTGTTCTTTTATTATTTAATACTTCCTTTGTATAAAAATGCCATTCTGTACACCTTTGTTCATACATGTTGTGCTGGTCTATTTGTAACAATAAAGAAAATTCATTATAAAAAAAAAATAAAATAGGCGGTTTGGTCTTAACATGTTCAAGTAAGGTAGCATGAAAATTAAAATATAATTTGATAAAAAAAAGGTGGTTTGCCACTTAATATTAAAAACATCATATTTCTAGATACATATACAAGTATTGGAAAAATTTACAATTTAATAATCTCTTGCGTTATCCGTTACGTGTAAAAATACACCATGCAGGGGTGAGTGAGGCTAAAACAATTATCAATTGTGTAACCTTACAAATTGTTGATGTATATGAACTGCCAATAGATATAAGCATTATATGAAGTTAATGAGATTGTTTTAAAAGAAAGAACTATACAATTGTGTACACCACTCACAGAATATTGTTTTTCAGTGTATATATACATAATATATTTTTTCCATATTGTAATATCTGATGAAATCCAATGCCCAACGTAACGTGTTTATGTATTTTGTCTACATACTATTCCTGATTTATTAACATCTGTGAATATAAACTAAAGATGGTATGAATGTCTTTTACCATCTTGGATTGAAAATAACAGAGAAACTGAGGTCCAGACTTTTATTCAAATTAGCAAAACTTTATGAGGAATGCAGATAACTAATGTGAATTTTCATATAAAAGAATAAATTTATAAGATTTTAACATTGTGTATAAATATAATTTTTCACAAGCGTTGATTTTTTTGCTTGATTTTTAATGTTTTTAAAGGGGTATTTTAATGGAAGGTAGCTCTGAAGTAGTGCATTTTCTGTTAAGCAAAGTATACAAAATTTCTATCAATTTTAATTTATACTCGCATACATTTTTTTTGTACCTCCTTCAACCGATATTTTCTATAATGTAAAATAAATTCATATATTCCTGAATAACATTTCACTCTATAGTATTTATGCGACAAAATCACGAGCATAATTGCACATAAATAAAGCAAAACGGATGTTTTAATTTCAGGAAATAGAGAATGTCAAAACAGCAAAGACGGTAATTATCATTTTATTGCTTGTACCCTTTTATGTGTTTTCCACGATTTTGGTTTGTATCCCGGATTCGTTTTCTCTGTTTATCGTTTTTTTTAACAGCAGTAGAGTACTGTTGCCTTTATTTGGAAGAATAATACTTTTATATATAAAATAAATGTTTTTTTTAAACTTTTGCAGCTGATACAACTCAATACATTTATCGTAAGGCGACATTCATTTACAAATATCTGAAACAATAAAGTGAAGCACGTCAAAATTATGTAATTATATACTTGTTGTAGTATTTGCCAACTGTATTGGACCCTAAATATTTATGTTTTAAATCCAGAGAAAACGTTGTAAATATTTAATAAACTGCTATAAACAGACCATAAATAATGCTAGCTATAAATTGCTTACTTGAGACAAGATCAGCGTTGATATAATACACATATACGTACATGTACAGTTGCATAAGGTCGATCTCTATCCAATACTGCTTAATTTATATTGTCATTTATGGCGTATTGCTAACAATGCTTTGAAAAATGTTAAATCGTATAGAATCCATTCATTTCTATTTTTATTAAATCACAACCGGTCGCGATTTCGAAAGGACATTCTTATGGATAAATATTCAAAAACAGGCCTTCTATGATATGTTTGTTACCATAAGTAATATTTGAATGATTCATTGAATTTAGAGACTTTATAAATGAATTTATTTTGTATGTTTGGTTAAGGAAATCATACTATGCTTGTTCGTTTGCAGATGATTTGATACCTAAAAGAGATAAAACTTCAAATAGTTTTATCTTTATTTCGTTGGGATGTTCTGCTGGATTTTTGCTTGTAACAATAGCTGTGACTGTTATTGTTTTTAAGACAAAAAGGTAAGTTAAAATTTTGATAATACTGTCTTAAATTACCTATATGCCTAATTTCATTTCGTTGAAAGCTGAATTTTCGAAATCTATATGACTAAACAATATAGACTCCCATTCCCGTAGGATGTAACAGATTTGGAAGCAAGTCATTTCGTACCTTGAAAAAGGAAGCTCGAGTCAAAGCGTTTGCATAAGTATTTGCACCTTATGTGACCAATCAATGAACTTGCTATGGCTTTTTAATTTGAGAAATTACAGACAGCCAATATATTACTTTGTCCGAAGATGGTCTTACATGAAATAAAAAGTACAAGCCAAATCGGCAAATATTCAAACATACCAACGGTAAAATAAAACTTTTTTTTTTAATTTATTCATGATTAAGTAATTGTACAAATCGTTTTCACCAAGACATATATATAAATCTTCCATGAGGTACGAAATGGTATTGCATATAAATCTTCCATGAGGTACAAAATGGTATACATATAAAGCTTCAGTGAAGTACGAAATGGCATACATGTTAATATTCCACGAGGTACGAAATGGCCAAGGCTCGAAATGATCAGGGTACGAAATGGTTTTTGCCAGGGTACGAAATGGGAGGTACGAAATAGCTAGGGTACGAAATGACTATAATTCAAAGATTTTGATCCTCCACCTTTTTATGTTAATCTCATGCTATTGTTCTTATTTCAATGCGTCAGAAATAATAAATTGAAATACAGTTCTGATATCAAACTGTGGTAAAGATATTTCCTTTTCGAAAATTTGGTTTTATGAAAATCTTCTTAATATTTTGACTGATTTTACACTATTCTTTATATAACACTATATATTCTTCATTTTTGCTAGTTGTTTAAGTGCTAAAACCAATATAATTATTTTGATATATTTTGTCAGATCGAAGATTGGAAATAGTCGGGTAGACTTACAAAAAACACTTCCACCGCCGTATTCTCCACCAGCACATGGTAAACCAGTTGCTCCACGTGGAACCATGACTGGCAATATTCCATTTAAATCGTGAACATTCAGGAGTACATTATCTTGTCCGGATGTTTTGTTGGTTTTTTTTTAATATTAAGAGCAAATCGCATCATGGTACAAGTATTGCTATTTGAACTGTTTGTTTTTTTTAATATATGAACTAATTTTTGTTTAATTCATATGCTGATCTTCCGTTAGTTTCAGATATTTTTTATAAATGCATAATTACCTTTATTTCAATACCAAGCTTTGCCTAAGATGTATGAGCTTAATTACTTCTTATATGCTTTATTACGTCATGTCTTTTGTTAGTCAATTAAATATTTAATATTTAACGTCGTTCATGTTTTCATGCATTTTTTCATATACAAAGGTTGTATTATAATGTTAAAAACATGTGTGAGTCATAATAGCGACAAAACATGCAAAACTCATAGCTTAAAACTTGACAAACAAATCATATTCAGATAGAAAAAAATTGAAATGAATAGCAGTTTAATTGTCTGTGGAAAATTGAGAAACTGTGACACTATAGCAATACATTTGTCATGATGCCGTAATTGGAACTCTCAAATGTCACGATACTAGCAATTTTGATTTGTCCTTTAATATGAACCTATAGGATTATGTTTGCATTACAACTTAAAGATTTTTTTCATGCAAAAAATCGCACTTAGACACATAAGAACGAATTTTACCGAAACAATATCCGTATTAGGCTTTTTATTACTTTGTTGGCATATTGTCGAGCAGTGTACCTGGTGTTCTTATCCGTTTAATTGTTCATCATTTGCTAATGACAAGGTCTTATATCGCGTTCTATACGGTATGGGTTAATTGTCTTCGCTTGCTAAATGCACACTATGACATATAGTTGATTACATACACATTGTTTATTGTAGATTGTTCAATGGATGGCAATTTCCTTATAATTACATGTATATATACCTGATTTTTTTTATTTCGTTCAGTGTTAATCTGAATAAGAGTTCATCATAGAATATGGTTAAATGTTTTTAATAATATTCTTTGTTACGCACTGTATTGTAATATTAAGCATCAGTATAGCTAACATTTAATATTAAATATATGCTCCATAGGAGAGCAATCACCAAATAGCCTCTATACTAAACCATATAAAGTATATCAAGATCTAAATCACTATTAGTGTTTGTTGTTAATGTGTACTAGTACTTAAAATTGTGTAGAGAAATTAAGACCTCTTTATACATTATGACTTGGGACACTTTGAAAACGCATTCTAATTTGCAGAGTTGAACTCAATTTTAAGCTGTCTTTTTTTATTTTATTTTCCATCCTTGGAACAGTAGTAAATCCAGAGTAATAGCATTCTGTTGTTTGTTTATTGATAGCTTTTCTTTTGTTATCTGTGTTTCTTCCAGTTAAGATAATTAAGATATAAAACTTTCTTCAAATTTCAACGGTGATGGCTGAATAGTCTTATATTCAGAAAGGTAAAAAAAAAGACTACCTGTCTGAAGGATGAACTTCGAGTGAAAACTATACCTATAAGTTAAGGCAATAGAAGTTAACCGTCAAATCACTCAACGAACTAAACATGAGGGAATCACAAGAATTCCAAACGTAACGATACCTGGCCCAGAGGCAGGGTAAGCGTCTACTGCTATACAAAACCTTCATTGCTAATTCACAATCAGTAAAAATGTCACATTAGGGACGAGAAAGTTAATTGTAAATTTCCAGATTAGAAAAATATCTTGTATCAATAGATCTCAGACTACGAAAACATTTTGCTAGTGAGTTATGATAATCATGATAATAACAATGTTACTACTTAGAAATTGGAACTTGACAATAGAAATGTTGAAATTATCAAATTTGTCATGGATTCTAATATGGAGTTATTCATTTGAGTCTAAACATATCAAGATATGAAAATTTTCAGTAAGCCGGGAAATGGCCGAACTGAAGGCCAAAGTAACCCTTGTCGAACCACAAAGAAAACTGCAGCCGCAGAACCCGAAGCTGGCATTACGAAACTGAAGAATGACAAAGCTTGTGGAGAAGAATAAATTATAAATGAATACATAAAATCCAGCTAGCCAGTTTATTTGCATTTATGAGAAACGTTTAAATATTATATTCGATAAAGGCTTTATTCCACAAAGTAGGCTTATTGGTACTATTTAACCTGTATATAAAAATAAAGGAGACTCTAAAGATCCAAAGAACTATAGACCAATCACTAGTGTTAGTTGCTTGGGAAAACTATTTACTGGAATATTTAATAAAAGACTAAATGATTTTCAGATGAAGTCATTATCATATTAGAAAACCAGAGTGGTTTTCGTCAAAAGTATTCTACTACAGATAATAAATTTACCTTATATTCTTTTTTTGAATTGTTGAAATGTAAGAAGAAGAAGTTATATTGTGCCTTTGTAGATTTTGAGAAGGCATTTGACACTGTATGGCGGGATGTTTGTTTTATAAAATGCTATTGAATAATATAAATGGTAAGATGTATAATGTGATATAGAATATGTACAGTGATATCAAATCTTGTATATCATATAATAGTTGTAATTTGGAATACTTAGCTTGTGATAATGGTGTACGACAAAGGGGAAACTTATCACTTTTCCTATTTTCTTTATTTTTGAATGACTTAGAAAATCTCTTAATTCAGAAAAAATATCACAGGACTTCAAACTATTTCAGAAGATCTGGAAAGAGAATTAGAAATATATTTAAAAGTTTTTTTTTAATTTTGTACGCAGATGACGCGGTATTGCTGGCCGAAACAGCACAGGACCTGCAGACTCAACTCAATGCCTTTCATGATTATTGTAAGGTTTGAAAAATGAAAGTAAATGTAGACAAAACCAAAGCTTTAGCGTGTGGTTTTGGACGTTTGCCAAAAAATGTCAGATTTTCGTACAATAACACTAACATTGAGATAGTAAAGCAGTTTTACTATTTGGGAATTACATTTACTAAAACAGAGAATTTTGATATGACATAAAAACATTTATCCGATAAGGCCTTAAAAGCCTTGTACGAAGTGCTGAAAATGGGAAGGATGTATCAGCTTTCCATAAAATGTCAGCTAGATCTTTTTGACAAAATTGTCATGCCCATTTTGTTGTATTGGTCTGAAGTATGGGGTTTTAGTAATAATGAGGTATTAGAAAAGATACATTTAAAATTTTGTAAATTACTTTTAAATCTGAAATCTTCAACACCAAATAATACGGTTTATGGGGAACTAGGTCGCCATCCGGTTGACAAGATGACGGTTGACATAGATATAAAAGTTCGAGCAGTATTATTTTGGGCAAATTTGATATCCGGCAAACAAGCAAAGTTTTCCTGTATATTGTATCAACTTTCTCGCCATATGAATGTTCATTTTAACATGCAGACTAAATGGATTCTATTTGTCAAAAAATATTTCAAGATGGTGGTTTCTCATATATATGGGAAACACAAAATTTTATCGATAAAGATTGGTTAAAAACTGTTATAAAGCAAAGATTGTTAGATCAGTTTCCTCAGAACTGGAATTCGCTAATTAAAAATTCGTCAAAAGCTATTGACTACAAATTTTTTAAGAAAAACTGGGCATTTGAGGAATATTTTAATATTTTGGACTTTAAAAATGCCGTTGTTCTTTGTCGATTTCGGACGACCAATAACAAATTGCCGATTGAAACAGGAAGGTGGAAAAATGTACTGAGAGAAAACCGTGTTTGCCATCTATGTAAAAATCGACAAATTGGTGATGAATATCACTATATATTTGAATGTACTTTTTTCGATCAAAAACCTACATAGTATTTTATCCTCCTATTTTGTACAACGACATAATACATTTAAATTTTCGGAACTTATGTCGAATACATGAAAACCAGTCCTGAAGAAGCTTTGTTTATTCATAAAAAATATTAATACTTGTGTGTGTCCTCCTGGCTAGTGACTTCTCTCTCCTTTGTTTTGTATATATTGTAAATAGTTATTGTTGTTATGTCTGTACTAATGTAATGCATTGGCTTTATGCGAATAAAGAAATCAATACGACGGCAGCCAACCGAGACAGAAGACCCACTGAAACGTATGCACAATTTTGTCAGTAAACACCTATCACCAACTTCCTTTCAAGAAGTGACAGGCCATCAAAATTAAAAAAAAAACTCCAGTTAAAATTGAACTTATTCAGGTAAAGATCTTGCTGTACACCAAAAACTTGGCGTTTCATAAGAGTTCTCTGTTGCACACCAGTAACAAATAAATCCTACATCGGAGATAACAAAATGTCTCTTATTTATGACCTGCTGTTAACAAGCTTAACGGCTGGGCAGAACCTAGCTTCAAGAACGTAGCAGACGAGTTACAAGACTCTGACCTGGAACAGATAGACCTACTGGTTAAGTAAGTGGCTCGGGCAAGTCTGCCAAACATGCATTTCCATTCTCAATTATAGTATAGGGGCATCAAATGCCAACAGTCCAGCAAGAAATCTATAGAGACTATGGGAGAGACTGGACGACCGACATGGTACTCCAGAAATGTTGGAGGAGTCTCTCGTCAACAAATTTGTCAACATTGCCGAACAAGGACAACTCACTCCTTTATGATTTGTCCGACATTATCTCAAAAGTAGAATACTGTAAATTTAGAAACTACAAATGTATTGCATGCATTTATTATTGCGATGTTGTCATTTTAAAATAAAATGCGATTATAATTGTTGCGATATTCAAAAAACCTTTTGTGCACGAATCTGATCATGGGTAACATTATGTTACAGAATATCTAAAAAATAAAAGCCATTCAATCACCAGTATTATGGGCTATGTATTTAGCCAAAAATCCAAAGTAATTATTTCCAAATTTTTAGAGCTGTTGAAAATCTGTATCTTACTATTTTTTATTGTGAAAAATATTTTTTATGTTCATAACCAGTGTCCTTTTCTTCTTCAAAATACCGATACCAGGTCAAATTGAATAGAATAATTGGTGAGTATACTGTATACAAGAACACCATTAACACACTATTATCCACTTTGTATTTTGTTTAGCAAACAGTATTAAATGAAATACATAAAATGTTTGAACACCGTTATGAACAGAAATATTATTCTCAAATCTATCTTTATGTTCTCTGTGTGAATAAACAAACATTTCAATCGCTTTATAGGTGAATTTCTTTTATCAATCAATACCATATAACAGCTTAAGGACTACACAAAAAGTTACATTTTGTTAAGAAAACCATGATTAAAGACATTTTTAAAACGTTCATAACAATATTTCAAAACTGTGCTTCCGTCGTTATCATGGTTATGAACAAATATATTTTCCCAAAGTTCAAATGAAAGTAGCAAATTGCTAGCAATTTCAACAGCTCCTTTTTTAAAGAAAACATAAGATTTCTTGAAAATACAACTTATTTGTCATTTATTGCTCAAAATCATATAAACATAATTAATTAATAATCGTTCATAACAACAGACACAAAAATAGTGTGTCTTCAAATTATTATCAATGCTGATATCGAAAGTGTAATCTTCATGCCAAAAGTTCTAAATGTGTGACTTGATAAAATAAAATCAGACATCAAAAGTTTTCGATTACCGTAACGTTTAAAAGAAGCACCAGTAATCCATTTCATTTATTAAAAAACAGATTTAAAACATTTGTTCATAACACCAATACTGTAAGCTAGTGATAGAGTTATGAACGGCATAATTCACTCCATTTAAAGTTTATTGTACACCCAAGATTTACAATTTTGACATTAAAATATTATGTAGACTTAAAAAAAGATGGAAGTTGTGATTTCGATTTAAATGTTGAACAAGTTTCATTTCAAGTTTACATTTTAAATATATGTCTTGTTAAAAACTATGGAAACTATGACCCTTTCCGCCAAGTCGGTATATAAAACTGATTTTTTGCAAACTGGAAAGGTTATAACCCTGACAATTACACTACTCTTATTTTATAGCTACTATACTTTTATATAAAGTTCATTTGACACTGATACTGTTCACGAAAATCTTTTAAATTCATTAAAAATAGCTACTCTATCTTTTTCTAGCGTTCATAACTTAATACACCTCTATGGACGGACACCGACGTTCTGTATATAGGTGGTCACATCTCTGTGTGTAGTCGCATCAATATGATAACTACGTCATAAGCTTGTATGTACTGGAATGTTCCATTCCAAATTTTGGTGGAGCACATTGTATTGTTAACAACGAATTTATTACGTATTTTTACGTTCATAACAACTGGACACCTCGAAAACCTGATCGACAATTTGGTCAAGGATAACTGTTCTTTGAAGACTACGTGCTTAAATTCAACTGCTTGATTGATAATATTCGATTAAAAATGATTATATTTAGTTGTAGCTCTAATAAGAATGTTCAAACATTAAGTTAATTTTGATCTTTTCTTCCAATGTATTGGAGACCGCTGTTATGAACATCATTAGTTTTTTTGACGATTTATTCTGACATAAACCAATAATAGAATATGACTGTTGTACAAGAAATTGCAATGCGTGTGTCAGTTTTATTCATTTTCATAAAGTGCTGTTCATTATTCACAAACATATTTCATACAGAGCCTTCTATATTTCTACGATGATGGAATGTAACATTTCCGGTTCGAAATTTTACCATTTTTGGGGGGAAAATGTTTAAATAAAAACACATGGAAGAATTATATCTCCCATCTTTGGTATTATCAGATTCCTTGGTTACTAATCTTTATTGTCACATTCAGTTATCTAGGTAATAACATATGGAACAAATAGAAATTGACAGATTTTTAGTCGCATGTAGTGCTGTACCCATGATCAGATTCGTGCACTTTTGATAATACGAGTTTTAATTATAGCGATGATAGCCCTGTCGCATTTACCGCAGTAATAAAACATCGCAATAATTTCAGAATTTACAGTATCACTAAGATTATCTCAAGCTTATGTCGACTCTTCGTCCGGGATAAATCGACCTTCATCAGAGAAATTAGCAAATTAAAGTAATGTTTGCTACAAGTGCTGCGAGTCAACCACATACAGATGTCGGGACTGCAATGCAAGAATAAGATGTTATGAGTGTGAACGTCAATGACACACCAACATACTACATATAAGACAAACTAAACGGGATGTACGCCATCATTGACGATCAAAGCGATCGGTCTGATCGCCTGAACATTAATTGAATGTAATAATATTCCAAATAATAGGCTCTTAATAGCTACTCCTGAAATCCCAAATGCATCATCCTAATTTAAAAGAAGTCAGAGGAATCCGTCAACCAATAGAGTAACATTGCCAATGAGATGAAACCTTATAGAAGCTGATCACGTCCTTGAACAACACCGAGAACTATCCCGAACTCCATTTTCCCAAACATTTAATACTTGGTTTGGTTATAATTGGAAACACACTCTTCCACTCGAATTCATCACGAAGATAACTATCGTTTTAATCACGAAACCGGCAACTTCTTATCATAAGACCGGGAAAATCTGTCAAGGACGAGAATCCAACCGTTGGTGAGGATAACTACCAATACTTATATTCGAATGTAAATGTTTCAAAAACGCATTCCATAAATTCATAGAATGTACTGGACCAAGTAAAAAGTCTGGTAGATTCGAGAATTTTCCCTCTATCGAAAATTTAATAGAATAAGAAATTTTATTTCTAAAATCAGCAAAACCTTCAGTACATCCTACGACGCACGAACTACTCAGAATAGGAAGTTGTATAGTCGAATCTCATTTGAATATTAATGATAAGGAACCAGTGATCTTATTTGCACATTATCACAAAGTAACACCTTTTGTCAGACATTACTACGATAAGATGAAACATCGAGGTCGCAACTTTACAGATGGAGCAACTAGATCCGCCGGATTGAGCATGTTGAACGTGAAGATGACACGCTTGATTTCGTGACTATGTGACATTTCACCGACTAAAAGTAGGACCTAGTAGTAACTCTCTATTTGTCCGTCCTTCATAAGTTTTGTATTCTTATACAAATTCAATATTGGTTTTTTTTTCGTATTTATAACTTTGAAGTCTCCTTCTTATACCCATTATATAATTATAAAGTAAATATCCTCAACAAATTGAAGCATTTCAAAGTATTATTATTTTCAGAAAATGAAAAGAAAAAAAAACCAACAAGTACGGCAATAAGAAAAGACATATGTGCTATAGGGCCACGGTATTTGGTAAATTGTGTACATGTCTGTTTGCATGTTTCGTATATGACTTCGATTGTATTTGATATATTGAATGATAGTAAGATGTCTATGTATGGCTGTCAGTCAGGGTTCATATACTTTCGACCTTATCTTCTGAATTAATCGACGAAACACAGCTTTTACATTTGTCAGTTTCTTGGGTACTGTAAGTATCGGAACAGCTATATTTGGTGTACGGGAATTTTGTAGAGATCTGTAACACACGGTTCATCTGACCATGACCTCTTTTTATGAATCATTGACAATCTTATGCGTATGTGATAATTCTAGTAAAACCGTGTAATATAATAGTTATCTCATTGGAAATCCATGCACATCTGCTACGTTGTGAATTAGAAAGTACTGTTACAAAATATATTTGTTGTCGTTCAACCTCAAATTGTTCATTAAAGTTGCCATTTTTGCTATAAGTTTTTGGTTAACTGATAGCTTTTTGAATTAAACGTTACATATCCATATCATTGGCTGAATAGTGGCGGTTTGCCTGAATTATACTAAACCTATTCCCATAGCTGAATTTTTCACAATGATTTAAACACGTGTTTAGTTGGGTTTTTTTAAACTTTCAAGGTTAAAAAATGATAGCTTTAGTGTTCGTTCATATCAAAATAGTTACATGCCTCCCCTGTTACAGGTATATCAAGTGGTAAAAAAAATATTGATTGCTGTTTTTTAAGTCTAGTCACGCATTATCTTTCACGATCAAAATAATGCGTTGCCTTATCTTTCACGATCAAGTTGATGAAAAATCACCAAAATTCAAGGTTATTATAAACAAATGAAAGATAAGGGAAGATCATACTTTTATTTTACTGTACTATCGAAAACACCAAAGATTAAATTTCAAATACATCATGATATATTAACAAATGACCATTATAGGTACAACAAATGTGTTTTTTAATTAATTTCATAGACATGTATTGCTTTTTTGTGTTTTTTCACAAAGTACTACATATTTGCTTTGTCTCATTGCTCAGTAATGTTGAGGAAGTTGAATCATTTTGACAGACATATATTTTTGTTCGTTTTTTTCCGCGTTTTGACAATTCAGCGATTTTTTCACAGATTTTACATTTTATTACATTCACGATCCGGTACCAGAGCTTTCACAATAGTCTCGCAATACTTGACCACCGTTATATATTCCATCACGATAATTGCTGACGATAAACCGAATGACACCCGTGAAACGGGCTTGTAATAAATTATTAACTTAGTCTAACAGTTTAATTAATAAAATCGAACATGTAAAATGTTATTTTTTTAAAGTTAACACGTGTTTGGTTAATTATAGTAAGGTCGGTTTGATTGGGATATTGAGTTCATTCACGAGTGAACTCAGGTGGTTTGAAGTCATTCGAACCATTGCAGTCAAAGTGTACAGTAGCATTTTGCAAAATAAATAATATTATTAATCATATTATTTATTTTCAGATTTGTGGACCACAAGTATGGTGAAACCAGTACAAACTGCTTAAGGTTCATGTGGACCCTTTGGCTAAAATAGCCGTATTTTCACCTCAAAATTTACTCTGAGTACAGACAAATCTGTGCATCTGAAAAAATTTTAAGGCATATAATGCCCTAGATAAATAGAATTCAAATGCATTGTATGATTTAGAAAATTCATAACTTAACTGGATTTTGCTGTGCACTTTTTTCGTCCCTGCAGAACATGCAGAAGATGATAAAATTCAAAAACAGTTCAGTTTCCCTTGATATATTCCACTCAAGTAAACAGTTTAAATCACCAATTATTGTCAAGTATTTATTGTCCATCTGTTGTTCATGTCAATCAATACAGCTCACACCCACTATTACCTGTGGGGAAGTTCTCAAACCTGTTTCCCAACATAGTTTATTTTGGCACCTTCTGGAGAAATGAAAAAAGTGCACTGCAAAATTCTGGTAAGTTTATATTTTTCTAAAACATAAAACATATTTAAAATTTATTTATCTAGGGCATGCTATGCATGCTATGCCTTAAAATTTTTACAGATGCGCAGGTTTGTCTGTACTCAGAGTTAATTTTGAGGTGTAAATACGGCCATTTTAGCCAAAGGGTCCACATGAACCATTATAGCTATATATATATATATATCAATTTTCAACAATATTATACTCATATTTATAATAAAATGTGCGCTTGTTTATGCAAGTGGCGTCTCCCATGTTAGAGTTTGTGGTTATTTGATAAATATTTCATGTTCGTTTGAGTTTACGAATTAGAATTTAATATCTGATATCTTTAGTCTAAATTTCCTCTGCTAGGCCAACCACCTCCTTATTTTGTTCACAAGTTCCTTCTTTTGTCAGTAATTTCAATTGGTCTCACATCCTTCTTTTTCAGTTTCTGGAATGCTCCTTCTTTGTATAAGGTCGGTATGTGCAGCCTCTGGTAGCATTTCGATCCCTTTTTTTAAATTTTCTGACACTACTTGCCAGTTGCACCGGGTGGAATATATGATTGCAGTATAGAAATGTTTTCGGACTGGGAAAGTTCAACATGACTTCTTTTTTCTCTGCCATCTTAACACACTTCGTTGATTAATGAAAGTGAGAAACCCGTGGTATACCTGTATCTTAATACTATTTTTTGGGGTACGGGACAACTTATATTATACTGAAAACTTATATACATTTGTGTATATGCAATTTGTGAATATTTTCAGGGGTTATTTTGAGTTTGGGGAGTGCAAGTGTAGCACTACTTTCATAATGACATATATCTTTTTTGTAATTAATATTTGATATTGATATTTAAATTGAACTGATATATCCCATTCAAAACTAAAATAGAATGGACGAATCTAAGCCAGTCCTACGTTGTTCAAAAGTCTTGTTTATCCTCATAATTTGAAACGTACATGTAATTCTAAAGGTTTATAACAATAAAATTAGCGCCAAAGGTTATTTTTTGTGAATAAAATATGGTTTATGTATTTGAAAATGCAAACACCACCACCGTTACCATCAGAGCGTACGCGCCCATCTTTTTTGTTTGGACTTTTTTTTTGTTGGTAAAATGATTAATCAGAGTAGACTTCGTGAACTTTGCCATTTTCAGTGTACTTAATTTTTATGCGACAATTCTTTACATCTTTAAAGATATTTTTCCCTGGTATTTACTAATTATGTCAAAGTCATGTGATTCTCTGTGGTGGAGTTGACAAGTGCGTCAAAAAAACGTCATCCAGTCATTTTTTAATTCAATTTACAGTAACATATTGCTTAGACTGAGGATGACAACCATGAAACCTTCAAAGCGAAACAGGTTGGAGCAAGAACGTAATGACTTCTATTTCATAATTCAACCAAACAGAAAGTAATACTCTATTACACTCTCATGAAAAAAAATCCACAGCAATATTATTTACCTACCGGAAAACATGTTTAACCCCAAACGCCCAAGCCTATTTTAAAATAACATGATAGCTGGATAATGATCCCCAGTCAGTATAAGCTCTAGATAGATTTAAAGTTTAAGGTACGAACCATGTGATTTGAGGAGTCAGTCTAAGGTATTTGAGAGAAAAAAATCTGACTCTGATGTTTGCATTATATAAAAAGTCTGGCCGTATCTGGATTGAAAACAAATAATCTTGTCCACTTTTTAGCTATTACAAACGAAAATTTCCAACATAATTATTTAGCATTAAATGAACATGATGAATAAAAAACGGGCGTATTTTTGTGCGGCCGGGGTTTGTATAAATAAAGGCAACAGTAGTATACCGCTGTTCAAACTCATAAATCCATGGACAAAAAACAAAATCGGGGTAACAAACTAAAACTGAGGGAAGCGAATTAAATATAAGAGGAGAACAACGACACAACATGTCGTATGTGTTGTATGTCTGACCGGAATGTCTGTTTCGCCGAACTGATATATTGAATACTTTTTTGTCAAGACCAGACTGCAACCTGACTGCTGAGTGTGGCCTTTATGTCTCCATTTGTCGACCGTCATTCATAAATTCGTTGTGTGCACGAATCTGATCATGGGTACATCACTACATGTGACTAAAAATCTGTCAATTTCTATGTGTTCCATATGATGTTACCTGGATAACTGTATATGTCAATAAAGATTAGAAAGCAAGGAATCTGATAATACCAAAGATGGGAGAAATAATTCTTCTATGTTTTTTTATTTAAACATTTTTTCCCAAAAAATGGCTAAATTTCGACCCGGAAATGTTACATTCCACCATCTTAGATTTTTAGAAGGCTCTGTATTAAATATGTTTGTGAATAATGAACAGTGCTTTATGAAAGTGAATAAAACTGACACATGAATAGCCATTTCTTGTACTACAGTCATATTCTATCATTTAGTTAAGTCAGAATATATTGTCAAAGAAACTAATCTTGTTCATAACAGCGGTGTCCAATAAAACGTTGGAAAAAAAAGTCAAAATTATCCTAATGTTTACATTCTTATTAGAGTTACAACTAAAAAAAATCATTGTTAATCGAATATTATCGAGCAAGCAGTTGAATTAAGCACCTAGTCTTAAAAGAACAATTATCATTGACCAAATTGTCAATCAGGTTTTCGAGGTGTCCAGTTGTTATGAACGTAAAAATACGTAATAAATCCGTTGTTAGCAATACAATGTGCTCCCCAAAAATATGGAATGGAACATTCCAGTACACACAAGGTTATGACATAGTTATCATATTTATGCGATTACACACAGAGATGTGACCACCTACACAACGTTGGTGTCAGTCCATAGAATGGGTAGTTATGAACGCTAGAAAAAAAAAGAGCAGCTATTTTTCATGAATTTTCAAGATTTTTGTGAACGGTATCAGTGTCAAATGAACTTTTAATCAAAATATAGTAACTATTAAATAAAAGTAATGTAATTATTAGTGTTATCGTCTTTGCAGTTTGCAAAAATTCAGTTTTTTATACCAACTTGGCAAAAAAGGGTCATGCTTTCCATAGTTTTGAACAAGACATATATTAAAATTGAAACTTGAATTAAAACTTGTTCAACATTGAAATCGAAAACACAACATCCTTTTTAAGTTTACATAATATTTTAATGTCAAAATTGTAAATCTAGGATGTATTATAAACTTTTAATAGAGTAAATTATGCCGTTCATAACCCTAACACTAGCTTATAGTATTAGAGTTATGAACAAATGTAATAAATCTGTTTTTTTAATAAATATAATGGATTACTGGTGCTTTTTTTAAACACAATCGAAAAAATTTCATGTCTGATTTTATTTTATCACGTCACACATTTATAACTTTTGGCATGGAGATAAAATTTTCGATATCAACATTGTTAATAATTTGAAGACACACTATTTTTGTGTCTGTTGTTATGAACGATTGTTATTTGATTATTTTTATATGATTTTGAGCAATAAATGATAAATTAGTTGTATTTCCAAGAAATCTTATGTTGTCTTTAAAAGAGGCTTTGTTTAAATTGCTAGCAATTTGCGACTTTCATTTGAAATTTGGGAAAAGGTTTTTGTTCATAACCATGATAACGATGGAAGCACAGTTTTGAAATATTGTTATGAACGTTTTACAAATGTCTATAATCATGGTTTTATTAACAGAATTTAACTTTTTGTTTAGTCCTTACGCTATTATTTGGTATTGTTTGATATAATAAATTCACTTATAAAGCGAGTGAAATGTTTGTTTATTCACACAGGGAACATAATGATAGATTTAAGAACAATATTTCTGTTCATAACGGTGTCCAAACATTTTAAATACAACAGACGAGAATTTTCCATGTCTATTTTTTACTGACATTAGTCCTAATAATCAAATATATCAGCACATAGCTTTGGATCCATACTATCGTTTTATGATAGACATTCAATAGGGAGAATACAGCATAAAAAATTTCCAACCGGTTACCCTACAGCAGCTATAGAATATACATGCCCCAGGACAGGTACCGTTTAAAAGTGCATTTTACACTTATTTTATGTTTTATTATCCCAAAAAGGTCCCTAATTTCTCTTTCGCTCCGCTCGGTCGTCTTTAAAAACTTCGCCCCCCCCCCTCTCCACATTTCTGAATCCACCCCTGACCATACTTGCTAGATGAACAATATTTTGCATTTTTACTTTAGATCATGCAGCATGTTCAATATGATTTTTCCCGTAGAGAACTACGTATGCCTATTCCAACTTATAACTTTTTATAACAGCATTATATCACGAACTCATGATAATTAAATACAAGATATAATGGTTATGATGGATGTTTATGGTACACGAGTTGTTCTTCCATAGTGTTTTTGGAGACTGTCCTTTGATTTGAAAAACTCTTTTGTGTTCATTCTACCAAGAGTTGAAGGATTGCGACACGGTCAAAGAAAGGTGAACTTTCGAAATTGGTAACTTCTTACACTAGTGTGGCTCAGGCTCATCCAACTCTTTCTCTTATCTTTGGAATTTGGGATACATCAGTTCGATCAATTGTTAATACAATGTGGCTGATTTTGCGGGATGCATGTAGTCCATTGATGTAATGGCCTGATTTAGACTCTTGGTCGACAAAAAATAGGAAAATGGTCAGAAATGCAAAATGTATTAGCTTGTATTGATGGTACATTTCATTAAGGTAAGGTTTGCATGAAACCTAGATTTTTTTCTTAGTGATATTGTACCAATATGATACATCATTTTGTTCAGGGAGGAGTACCCATTCATTCAATGCAAAAAAATCGAAGATCGCCCGTACCGTTTTTTTCTGGTGAAAAGCTCAAAATTCCGATTTTTGACGATTTTTAGGGAAAATTGTATTTGAATTCTTCTGAAATAATAATGTATGCGAGTGACTATAAAAAAAATAAAACCGAATAAAACATGTATAAATAATTGTGGTCCATTCATTAATAATAAATTTTAATTAAACAAATCATATAAAAGTTTATAAAAACAAGATTTTTTAATTTTTGGGTTAAAACAAACCCGTTGACATGGCAACAAAAAGCCAAAAATATCCCTTTTCCGGGTCCACCGTTTTTGTAAAAAACTGTGAACATAACGATTTAACTATTTGCATTATAATGAGCTAATAAAATTGATTTGTCCCCGAACTCGTTTTTACGGTAATGGGCGTTATGCGTTCATCTTGTCATTTCTGTAAAACACAAAAATATTGTTTTTGTTGATCTGCAAAGAAGAAAGTCATCTTTAAAGCATCTTTTAACAAAGAATCTTTTTGTCTTGTAACTCTTTGGGATTGACCATAATCAATGAGAGAAAACAGTGATTTTTTTAGGGATGACATCAAAAGACCAATGTAGGATAACAAACTTAATTCAAATAGTTTGGGGATGGGGGGATAACAGTTGCTGCAAGTTTTGTTAATTTGACATGGATTTTACATATATCCATATTGGTCAATAAATTTTTCCCAAATTAAGTTAAGAGGGGGAAAGGGTGTGTCAGTAAACAAACTATGTGAATTAAGTGGTTTTTTTTTATCCTGCATTGAACTTTTGATGTCGTCCCTTTACTTTTATGCCCACCTATCAATCGGAAGGGGAGGTGTTTAACTTTGGTCATACTTGTGTATTAATACTTGTACAAAATGTACAAGACACTGGTTTTGAATGAAACACTCATATTCTTTCAGTGCTTCAAACTGTAATATTTTGAATCTTAGGAAAGCATTCAAATTGCCATTAAAAGTAATTAAAATTGCTTTATCACATATTTGTTATGAATACGTTGGGTTTTGCATATGCAATAACCTCAAAATTGCCCGGGGCAAAAAAGACGATATTGATATTGTGCCCTGATTCCAAATGACCTGACGTCATTGCGTCCTTAACGACACTTTTGTGATACAAAATTTAAAATTTTACCTGTTATGTTTTATTAAATTGTAATAATTGAACTTTGTGTCTCTATTCTGCAGAACTTAGATATGTGATAAATTATTAATAGATTATAACATGTCTTTTCCATATTGGCCTCGAATTTATTCTGTGTTTTTGTGGTAAAAAGCATTGCGCATAAGTTCTATATCAGTTTGTTGATGTTAACTAAAGTTAGAGAACGGAAATCAATTTTGTAAAAACAGACGTACACTATGGTACGTACATTCGGATGGACATACAAACAGACAAGGATAAAACTCAATGCCTTCTTTGCTACGGCGGGGGCATCAAAATGTACATTTATGAAATAAAATAAAATTCCGCGAAACTTCATGATCTAACATGCGGACCTCTACGAAGACACCTAAGTGCAGAGAAAGAATCAAATAGCATACCTTCTCTGTTTCTATGTTAATTATATGTACTATTTGAAGACCAACCATAACGTAGAATCTTTGAAAACAGATGAATTCGGTGGCTGTTACCTGTAGAAATTCTAGGTGTTTTTTTTTCTGCTTCTCATATTTGAAAGACAATAAAGCATAAAGAGACATTTTTTTTTTTATTGTTTTCAAGAATTACAGCAAAAAAAACATCAAACAAACAAACAGTAATATTAGCAGTACATTTGAATATATATATTTATTTATGACAATAAACAATGTTGTAAATTCATTTTTTTATATTTATATGAAAGGAAGAGAACAGAAATATGTAAGGAAAGTTAATTAGAGTTAAATGTTCATGTACCACTGTGTGGCACATGACAATTGTTAAGTATCTTATCAAAAAGGAACAGGTTAAAAAAGTCCTGTAAGATTTTCAGTACATAATAAATTGTGGTATTAGATACAATAGTATATCATGTAGTTTGACAATAAGTACCTGTAAAAAATAACTGACAAATTGAATTATAAATTCTTTAAATGCATTCCACATGGTTTCAAAGTGCTGTTGTCTCTTATTTTTGACAGCCATTATTTTTTTTTCTAAATTGTACATGTATTTTGATGGCACTGGGTGAAAGATCTTTTTTAAAAAATCTACTGTTGGATATAAATATTGTTTCATGTATAGAAAAAATCAAATTATATGGGTCACCTTTTCGAACTTTTGATATATCTCCAAAAATAAAAATTTAACTTATTCCATGGCAGGCTTATCCCACCAGATAAGAACCAATAATCAACAGGTTAATTCTGTACTGAAGCCACTGTAGTTAAGTTGTGACAGTGACGGTAAAAAGTAGTTTGAATAAATGTTTCCAAATCAGTTCTCCGCCTAATATTTCACCCCACTTCAGTTGTCCTGTTGGAGTCACCTCGTTAATTTAGGACAATCTCAAAATTCCATCCATAGAATATGTTCAACAGTTTCATCTTCTAATTTACAAAAAGTACATAGAGGGTTATCGATGAATTTGATTTAGGGATTCAAAATATACTTGACAACAAGCTAGCGAAAGATACCAAAGCAATAATCAACCATATAAGTTTAAAACGAGCTGACAATGTCATGGATAAAAGGAAAAAATGGGGAAATAGATATTTTCTCGATTAGGTTTTGACAATTATTTTATTTTTTCTTAGTTATTTTTTTAGAAAAAGTCAATTTCCGTTTCATAAGCATACAAAAATAATGCTTTTCTGTCTTTCTTATTTGGCAAGGGCAAACACTTGTTGAGTGTGTCATAAAAGATTTCACATTATGTACCACGGTGACCACAGTAATGGTATATCCTAATGCAACTATCATTCCTGGAACAAATGATCAATAGTTTGTTTATGCTATCCAAGTAACTGATGTGTAGGGGTTCATTTTGTGTTGTTTGCAGACTGAATTCACTTTTAGTTCCATTTGTATTCCCTAATTTCTCTGAAAAAGCAATATAAAACATTTTAGGTATATATGCGAAGTAAAGAGTGAAAAAGTATTGATCAGCATATTTCCTATATTTCTTTTGGTTGATTCAGAAAATATGCAATCGCATCCTTTTAAAATTCAATATTTTGATTATTTGACAAAATGATTTTATTTTAGCAGAAAATATTAATTTGTTCTTTCTTTACCATGTGCCAGGTGATATATTTAAACGAATGAATGATTATGTTCGAGTACACAAGCGACCATGATAATTGTCATTAAAAAAATAAGATTTGAATATAGTAATTTATGTTATATCATTCATGTATTCATTAACATATATTCTAACATGCTGTCCTTTCAACGCTTTGAGTACACACCCGTGGTAAAATATGAATATATTGTTTGGGCTGTTCAGATCGTACTCCCACGTCATATGTTTTTTTTTATGAATGAGCTACTCGACGTCATAGATTTATATGACGTCAGAATATAAGCATTTTACGGGAATATATACACTTTTGAAACCGAAAATCATCACAAACAAGGAAACGTAATCTGATGCTGATAAAATGTGTTACATAAGCCATTTTTTGTATTCTCATAAGACATATAAGTACAATTTTTATTGTCATTTAGATTCATCCAAACCTATCTAAATAATTATTGTAAATAGTTTAAGCATGTCACTTAATTAGTTTGTTCCGTTCTTTTACGTCAGTTTAATAGTGCGTTTATTTCTTTAAACGGCAAATAATGCCATCACCTAGAGCCGCCAAATCCAAAACAATTGCCGTATGTATCCCATTAGATTCGAAATAACTCATGGGGGCTTAAATATATCGTCATGTGTTTTATTTATATTTATTTCGCTATCGCTCAGGGTAACATATTTGTCATAAAGTGCCAACCCGTGGCAAAATCACGATATATTCAAGTCCCCATGAATTATTTCTAAAATAACTCTTTAATGAATATATAAATGAATATTTTCTTAATAAAATCAATATGTGATATGTTTGAATAGATTCCCTTAGCCGTATTTGGCACAACTTTTTGGAATTTTGGATCCTCAATGCTCTTCAACTTCGTACTTGTTTGGCTTTATAAATATTTTGATATAAGCGTCACTGATGAGTCTTATGTAGACGAAACGCGCGTCTGGCGTATTAAATTATAATCCTGGTATCTTTGATAACTATTTGATTATAGATTTATATCAAGTTTTATCTTACCAACAACTAATTATGTGGAGTTTGATTAAACTGCTCTTTTCAGCCCGTTGTATCAATATACCCAATTATTTCTCTTTGTCAGCACAGGCTGTTTTTCTAGTATCAATAAACCTGTCAATCATAAACGACATTTTCATAAATCAAAATTTAAAAATAGAGGTTTTGATTTTATTAACTCATTTAGTATAACTAATGACTATTCCATTCATAGCCAAATACCTTCCTTTTTTGAAAATATAGAATCACCTTTTATTTCGTATTTTATAAAACAAACCTTCAGAAGTTTGATTTTTAATTATACGTCAGTTGCATCAGACGTCAATATAGAAAATATTGTTCTTTCCACTTGAAATTGATAACCATCTAGTTTAGATATGTTCCCTCTGGTCATGTCATTAAAGGAACATCAACATCGTCGAAAGACCGTGAAAAGGGGAAATGACATAAACACTGTCCTCTATCTAAATATATTGAAAACAGGATCGTCAGGTCGTTAAAGACGCTTTGTCTACGAACTGTAAAATGTGATCTATACATGAATAATCTGATTAAATCTTCAAACATTTATTTGATTAAAAATATGAATACTGTTTATATTGGTATATCTCATTTAAAAACAATTCCTACGTTAAAAAAAGGGTTCATGATATACTCATTTCTAGAATTAAAAATAAACTCTAATTACTCGCAATTGTGTTCTTACAGGCAGACATATCAGCCAATAATGTAGTGGTGGTGTGACGCATGTACTACACGGAAGTTCACCAAAACGAAAATTTTAGATCTTCTACGTTCAGGTCCGTACTCTCCACAGAGAGTCAAATAGTAAACAAGCATATCACTGCCACTACCCAGCGTAAAGCCTCTTCCGTTTAATTGAAAGTCCCGAATTGGT
Organism: Mytilus edulis; assembly: GCA_019925275.1. Classification (NCBI taxonomy): domain Eukaryota; kingdom Metazoa; phylum Mollusca; class Bivalvia; order Mytilida; family Mytilidae; genus Mytilus; species Mytilus edulis. The sequence continues at coordinate 91,075,682 of CM034354.1, forward strand.
ACTGGTTACCTAAATTACACAAGCAACCATTTCTCTGCATCTATAAAGTGATCTACTACTAATCTGTCAGTGCTTCTAACTAATGCCTTACTACTATCAAATAACTTGTTACTAACTTTTGTAATAAAACTTATGAAAATAATGATATTAATTATTTTTGAAGTGTTAAAAATTCTTTAGAGGTTTTAGATAAAACACGTGCTTTTGATGGTCCTTCTTCACACGCACTTTTTTAAAACAAATTGTCCATGGGACGTGAATTATTTTCAATTTGAATAAGCATGGGACATTGACTTTCTTTCACTTGTGAATTCGAAAGTTTATAAAATTCTTGAATATTTTGCATATACCAAGTCAGGAGTATGACAGTTCTTGTCCATTCGTTTTAGATGCGTTTTGTTATTTGATTTTGACATGTGATTATGAACTTTCCGAATTTATTTTCCTCTAAGTTCAGTATTTTTGTGATTTTACTTTTTTTTTAAAGAAAATAATAAACTCAATCATTGACAATCATCATTTACTAAAGACAATTATATACATTGCCTATTTAACACAGTAGATCTACAAATAATTAAAAAATTGGCATATTATAAGAAGAGTATATACATGACACAATGGCTCAATTTTATAATAATCTCAGGTCATTTTAAAAAGAAAGACATTCTCAATGATGACTATTGTTATCTGAATTTATTTCTAACTGAAATGTTTACCTCTTTATAAAGCATAACATTTTTAAAACAGTTATTAAACCACTTGAAAAACACATTTTTCCATTTTTAAAAACAGTAGAAAAAAGAGATAGCAGTCAAGTTTTATAAAAGTCTCAGATGATTTGAAACAGAACTTTCAGGAACGTTTTACAAGTCCACTACATGAGATTAATCCTACTTGAAAAAAATATACACATGTACACATATAAGTTTATAACAATTAAGAGCAACACTTCTTTATGAAAATTTAATTTGCTACTTGTAAGAAGATATTGAAAATAGATACGAACTGTCTGATTTATGGATCTGAAAAAAGTATAGACTATTCGTTGACACTTGCAATAAATAAAAAAAAATTGACTTGTTCCTAAGCAATGTGTGTGTTTTGCTGTGCTTGTTCTGATTTTTTGTCATGAATTGATACCCATTACTTTTTTATTTTTCATTTCAGTTATACGAAATGTCATTAGTATGCCAAGAGAGTGACTTTATGTTGGAATATGAAACATATCAGAATGTAAACATCCATTTCATTTGTTTCCTAAAAATAAGTTTGATGCTTCGTTATCTGTACATATCCAATAATCAGCATAACATATATTTTGATACGTACCCTAAGTCTACTCTCTTTACTCAAATGCTGGTTCAAGTATATTCTATTCAATTTCCAACTTTCATTTTCAACCGCCAATGCCATGTCAACGAATATTAAAAGCAAATACAATGCCATCTTCATGTATCAAAACATAATTCAAATGATAGAAATATTCTTGCATTTAATTGCTTTTTTTATAAATAGTAATAGATACACGGATAACAATATTAACGCATTTTATATATTTACATCTAGACATGATTTAAATATTGTATTTACACCAGATGCGTGTCTAGTCTACAAAAGACTCATCATTGATGCTCGAATCAAAACAAAAGAGTTTCAGGATGATAAATACCGTGTCATAATCAAATGCTATTTTTTTATTTCATAGGCAGAAAAATAACTTTTACTTTTTACTGTAAAAAGGTCGTAATAAAACATTCAAGTAAGTATAAACACTGCAAAATAAGATAATTGTTTTAACAATATATATTAACAATTAACAACAAATAGATAAGAAGATATTTAAGTATATTGAATATTAACTGTAACTCACATATATATGATTTTTTTTTATTGAGATAAACGAAAGAGCATACGAAACAGAAATGCAAGCCAATTCGGATCAATAAAAGTCAAGTTTGTTATATGTATTGTTATTACGGAACCATACCAATGATATCGTTATTATGTTACAAAACCAGTTTCTATGTGTATTCTTATTAAAATCTAGTGCTGCTGAATATTTCACTAGTACATTTATTATATAGTAAGTAAGTAAGTAAGTAGGTAAATAATTATTGATATGCCTATAATATGCAGTTGAAGAAACGCATACATATTAGTAAGCACCTAAATCCAATTAGATAGAACAAAACTAGATTCTTACACCTCGATAAAATCTATTTATGTGTCTTTGAAAAGTGCAACCGGATTTTTAGTGGGGTTCTTGTTGTTCAGTCTTTAGTTTTCCATCTTGGTCTTTGTATATTGTTTTTTGTCATTTGGTTTTTTTTCTTTTAAAACTTTGGTGTTGTCCATTTGTTTTCAATTAATGAGCTTCAATAACTACTTGATATCGTTCGACTTTCTTTAAAATATCCGTTCATTCATGCATGTATATACTCGTGAAAAGTAATAAGTTTCTGACCGACGAATGCCTACTTTTAAAGAACAGTTACAAGAGATCAGTACATAGTTGCTGAAAACAATGTAATAACTCATTAATGTTATACCTCAACAATCCATTGGATTTTTATAGTAATCAATCACATATTTTATTGAGCGTCACTGATGAGTCTTCGATAAAAGACACGCGAGTTCTGCGTACAACATTTTAATCCTGGTAGATATGATGAGCATAACAATGTAATAACTCAACAATGTAATAACTCAACAATTAAATAGTTCAACCATGTTATATCTCAACAATGTAATAACAAAACGATGTAAAACACAACAACATAATAACATAGCATGGTCTTATCTGAAAATAAACAAAATCGAATGACAGGCAGGCATATGAGATAAGCATTGTTAATTATACAAGCTGGTGCAGAAACTAAAGAAGTTGATGCATTATTTTATAACATCAGTCTTTTACATAAATTATAACGCCAACATGTATAATCAACATATATAAAGATATTTTCATTACCTGATTAAATTAAATATTCTGACTTGACATGATTTAACAGCCTGATAAAGCTATAGAAGTTTTACCATTCAAAACGTTACACACGTGATACACACGTAATTTGATTCACACAAATAGAATTCATAAACCATATCGGTGTAATGATGAAGCAATCTATACTGTATAAACAAATCGATTACCATTCTTAACAAAGATTTGTATCCATTACAAATCTGCTACTTACGTTTACAAGGTTCAAACCCAGTTTCTGATCCCCACCCAGGCTGACAAGTGGCTGGCGTTTCTTCTGTAAAATTTATTTAAACTATTGTATCAATGTTTACAATATGGTTACATGACTCTGAACAAAGAAATAATCAATAGGAGCTAAATTACAGGAGCCTGGAGACCGGAGCCCGGAGCTAAGATCAACCAGAGATGAATTCAACCGAGGCACCTGTATAAACACAGCAACCAGCTTATTTACATGATTAGTTTGACTTTTAAAACGTACAATCTTATGGAAAACAATACGAATAGATTGATATAGGAAGATGTGGTGTGAGTGCCAATGAGACAACTCTCCATCCAAATAAAAAAATTTAAAAAGTAAACCATTATAGGTCAATGTACGGCCTTGAATGAATTACTTTATAACGGTTAATGAGAATAAGTACGCTGATTATACAATGATCATAAAACCCACTGTTGCATGTGATAAATGAAAATCGTTACGTATATATCTTTAAATTCAAGAATCTATCCTAAATTGAGGTAAATTATATGGCCTTCCAAATACCGTTTCGCTTCCTAACAACACTGAAGAGACATTTAGTGTCGAAATCCGGATCTGGCGTTCAAATTTTTGCAGCTCATGTTTGTGGTATTACATCTTTGCCGCAAGTTAATTGGTTTCTGTTCAGTTTAAATAAATATTAAGATCCATTAAGTTACATCTTGTGATCAATTTATTTGACAATCGTCAATGGCAGTCAGCAGGGTTTAAGAACATCAGTTGTTCGACCTGTTAGCCAAATGCGTTTTGTTAAAATATACTTTTTCACTTTTTTGGTCGTTTGGAAAATGTTGTTTGTGCTGTTTTTAGACCCTTCAACAACGACATTTGTTTTACATGCACACGTAAAAAATATTTATCAAACGTAATCATAGGTTTGAACGTAGTTTTCAATTTATATATATATATATATATATACAAAGGCCGTCTGATAATGACTTCTGTGTTTCAAAAACATTGTGTTAAATTATGATTAAGTCCGGGAAATTTTTTCAGATATGAAATTCAATATAAACATAATTCCAAACAGAATTTAGGTAAGGTTTAATCTGCAAGTGATTTTGTAACTTTGTGAAGTTAGACGTCTTCCAATGCAACATTAGAATAAAGAAATTCTTATAAACAACAGTGTTTTATTCTTATTTTAAACATTTTGTTCTAATAAAAAACATTTTAATCTTCAAATATGTATTAAGATCTTCCTATCAATTCCTTGTAGTTGCCAAGTGTAAATACGCCTACCCGGTGCATAAATACAGTTGAAATTAACCCTACATTTATTTTTAAAAATGAAACAAGCTTAATCAATAATTCATATTGAATTAGATCTTGTTTTGAAAAGAGATTGTGTTTACAGTAACGGTCGTCAGTCATCTGTAAAGACATTACCTATACAGTATCGTCCTGGACATGCTGGTATTGGTATGAGCCGAAACACATTGAATGATCCACAATGTCTCACTCGAATTTGCCAGGTCAATTCACAACATCCCATAAATCCAACTTGACAAACTGCCAATGTTACCTCATTGTTAGCAACAGGTAATTTTCCTAAAACAGAACTCAAATAAAATGAAAGGGTTTTTATTCTTCAAAAATTTGTATCATAAATTTATATGAATACAGATAATTGATATCAACAGATTATGTGTATGAGACTTACAACTACATTTTGTACGTCGTTGATTTGCTATATTGTCAATACGATCCCGTCTTATAATAACAATGATAATTCCTTATCATGCATAATTCAACATACATATAATAAATACACTTTGTCTAAACTAATCCGAAAAAAAAAATGTTTGGACTCAATAGTCATTAACATTCGGAACGATGACGGACCTTCTACAGACAAAGCAGATGTATGACTTCTGTTTATTTAGTTGTTATTTTTATGATATTGAAGCATAGAAAGACACATATAACTGTTTTCTCTTGTGAGATGTCATATTTTCTACAACCTAGATAAACGAAATAAGTAAAAACGCACGTCAAAATGATTATTTGTGTGAACCTTGCCTAGAATATGTTTAATTAAACAGTGTACGGGAAAAAAGTACAAAGGAATAAACATTGAGATTGCAAGACTAGTCACTTTGAGTATCAACTTATTTGTATTAAGTTGTAAAGAAGAAAGAAATGGATCATGTCAAATTGGAAGGACCTGGTTTTATCAAGGTTTTTTTTATTTAACGAGAACCCGATTTTGTTTTTTAAAGGACCCGTTTTCTTTGGTTTGAAAACCACAAATTAATAAAAATACATTTGTGAAATAATACAAACATAAATGCGTTATAACGCAAACATTTGTTTTGTTTTATTTCTTTCAGTTTCAAAGGAAGCAGCAGTTATTAATGGAGGAGCGTGTATATAATAAAATGTTTTCCCGTTTTTAATCATTTCAAAGTAAAATTCTTGAATATTTAGAACACATCAGTGACTAATAATGAGCAGGATAATAGATATAAGAAGATGTTGTTTGAGTGCCAATGAGTCATCTCTCCATCCAAGTCACAATTTGTAAAAGTAAACTAGTATAGGTCAAATTTCGAAACGAAGCCTTGATTTAAACCAAACATCAAGCTATGGAGGGCAACAAAAATGTAATACATGACACTTTATGTATATATACATATTCATTACAAAGAAAATTGAGTAAATTGAAGATAAACCAAAGAAAATAAAAACTCAAAACTTCTAATAGGTATTGTCGAATATAATATACTTCAAAAGTCAGCACTCGTTCGAACATTGTGTAAGGTTGGTTATATCCAAACAAATTACACTTTTGCAATAACTGTATGCAATAAAGATGTTTTAAATTGTGTTCTCTCCATTTAAATTACTACTAACGCATCTTAAAGTTACCTCACTAAATTGAAATGAAAATTCCATGACCTTTTATCCAAATCTTTATCATATTCTGAGATTTGAAAGAAAGATTACTTACATCAAAATTTTTTTTTTAAATATTCTTTCATTATAATTTATTTTAAAACAGAAATATTATTTTGTTATTTGACTTGACATTTCTAAAGTTGTATGTCATTTTGTTGGTTTGAGACTGCCTAATAATTTTATTTTTTTTATTTGGCCTTTCAATTAACATATGTCTATACCATATATATTTTGTTGCTAAATCACATACTTTTCTGATACTCAAACCATTCTTAATTTGTGTATAATTACACTTCACGTATTCTCTTATTCGTATGCATATTTAATATAATGATTTTGCCTTGCATTTATGGATCTTTTGTTTAGATAAATCACAACCGAAGTTTAATGACAGACGGACATATATACAAAACTTGAAATCCGGAAGTTTGCGTAATATTGCGGATGTGTCTGGATTTTTTTTTTATTTTCATAAAATGTTAACATGGTTTACGATAGAGTTATATCTTATATTATTTATAAGTAGCAGGAGCAGGTTCCAGGAGCGAAAAGTGCGTACACACATTACTGACGAAAAAAGTATTTTATATCATGTTTTTTACAATTCATATAGGATTTTTGTTTTGCATAAAATACTTTTATTTCCGCCCTTGTAAGTTGTTTATTGCCAATTTGGAATTTGACTAACGTCCCTCAAATGTAGAACAAAGTCTAATAATCACTACATAATGGTGAGATAAAAAAAAACGTTCATTTTAAAACTATTAAAATTAATGAGACAATCAGTAATCAATTTTTGAAGGAGCTGATATTATTTTATTAATTTATACTAGGTATAATTGTTAGATAGTAGGGGTAAAAAGATTTTAACGCATGATTTTTTTAATGAATTGTATTGCATGAAAATTCATGCATCTACATTTGACACATGCTCTTTTTGCACAATAAATATGAAGGGTTCAGATTATTTTTTTCCTAAAAAAATATACAGGGAGCTTAATCTCTGTTTGCGTTATAGCCTTCTTTTCTTTGTATTTCTCCAGTAAAATATTTGTTTCGTTCCAGGAAAATTAATACAAACATCGAGATGCTGAATGTAACTATGTCTTGATATATCCATGTTTATATATTTTACTATGAACACAATTAAACGAACTTGTAATTTACCGCATTTGTTCTAACATGAGCAACACGACGGGGGACACATGTGGAGCAGGATCTGTTTATCCTTCAGGCGCACATGAAATCACCCCTAGTTTTGGTTGGGTTCGTGTTGCTGAGTTTTAATTTTATATGTTGTATTTCGTGTATTATTGTTTATCTGTTTATCTTTATATTTTTAACCAAGACGTTGTCAATTTAATTTATATCTATGAGCCACTGTTATATATTGCACCTCTACATTTTACGAGACATGGTGGTTTACTCCAATAGTCATTAAAATTATTTCTTCCTTCATCTAAAACTATTGCAGAAAATGAATATCTTAAAATTGAAAATAGTTATTTATGTATTTCCATTCTTCAATATAAAAAAAAATAACATATAAATAAAAATAAATCATACTGTCTGTCGATGATCCGTTACCGCACCGGATATTAGATATTTGTAAGTTCGAATATGCTTAGCCGGATAGTTAAGACACAGAGGAAAAGGGCGTGTAAGGGTTATTATGTCGCTTTTCGTTAATGGTTTTATGCAATTGTCTCAAAAAAAATTTCACACTATTCTCTAATGTTTGCACACTTTGCCTATTTTCTCTCTTTTTTGTATATAAAAACCAACATAGAATACATAAATTCATATACTCTTTGAAAAATCAAAACGTTTAGACAGACCAGCTGACAGTACTATTGATATCTTTAAAAACATAAAAGTTGAATATTCGTACACTGTCGGAATTATAACAAACAAAGACCATTTGCCTTTATAAACATGTTCAGAAAATGTTATCAATAAATAAAAAAAATAATAACATCTGTTCAGTGAAATTTGACTTTTGTTTGAATTAGAATAGTTTCGGAAATGCTGACTCTTAAAAAGATATCTCTTGAAGCAGTACTAACGAGTAAATTGTACAAGGCGTTTGCGTTTTAAAGATATGTTTAATTTTACCATTTATCCATATCGGTCCTGTTGAACTGCATTGAAGTACTGGTGGGCATTCTGTAGGTATGTTACTGTCATATTGAAATCTATACCAGTCTTCTTTTATCAGTCGGTCACATTGGTCAGATTCTGACGATCCGAGTGTGCGGTTAACTAAACGTGTTGTGTCATTTATTAGATTTTGACTTAAACAAGGGTCCTGGCCATGAATTACTGAAAACAACAATTTAAAAAAATAATGTTTGTTCAATTTTAAACATCTTCAATTCAAAATGTTTTTGCATTTACAACATAAATCAACAGACAATATTAATTTAAAGATAAATACAGTTCAAATTAATGATCGTTGACTACTACCCAGACGTTATAAATATAAATGTAACAAACAATATATCAGCATTTGTATATAACAAGTATTTTCATAACTATATTATCAGATTATTACATGTTATTTACAATATCAACCCAAGAGCCGCATGGCTCGAGGGCTGATATTGACCGAGGGCAGATAATACATTCGATATGAAAAACGACATGGTATGATCATATGCTTCAACAATAGAGAAAAATAACAGATTTATACATTTATCCCTTTAAGTGGTTCCCAAATAGAATTTCAAAGAGTGAAAAGTTCACGGACGTCGGACCCCAAACTTAGTCCATTCGATATGAAATCTTTCTATAATATGCCTCAACAGAGAAGAAACATATTTTAATATGGACGAATCGACAAAAATATACATAATGAACACTGTTTGGAAAAGTCAACTGTTTTAAAGTAACTTTCTAAATTATGTTTGAAACTTTTAAAAATGCATTTATTTATTAATTTGTTTGTGTTTTTTTTTATTATTATTATTTAACATAATATATTTTCCAGTATTAAAAAAAATGTTTGTACATTACTTTGTTAAGTTTTTCTTAGAAATCGTAGCATTGAGGTGTATTTTCCGGAATTTGCCGAGTATCACCGGAATGTCATGCGATAACGTTACGGAAAGGCATGTGATAACAATCAAAGCATGTGATAAACTTTTCATATCAGCCCGCTAAGCACCAATAAGAAAAATATGGAATTTACGTTAATTTAATGCTTTTATTATACAGTAAAAATCATATGTTTTTAGTCTAAGTATATCATAAACGTATTTATCATATACTTAGCATTGATATGATAGCTTTTGCATATGTGTAATGAGCGGATGTACACAAGCCATAATTTCCAACCTGAGTTGATAACCCATATCAGGAGCATCTCGTGCAAGTTAATTCCGGTATTTCCGGTATCGGTTGCTTGCTTTTCTATTGTGACGTCAGACATTTTTTATGGCGACGTCAAAATTTACGGGAACTTTTGTGCGGATAGTTTAGTACTTGCTAACAAATGCCATTGACCATATGAACATGGAGTAATAATGATTATAAAACTATTCCAAATTTTCAATGTTTCAAAATGCCTCTAAAGAAACTCGAAGTAGTAACATAAATAAATATGGAGGTAGTGATTGTTTGGCAATTAGAGTGTACTTTGTTGGATTCATAATCTAACTTTTATGTAAACTTTTTGACTGTTCTAGTTATTTTATTTGTTTATTTGCTGTACATAAAACAATTGTCCGAAGTATATGATAAAGCGATTAATAAAATTGAGAATGGAAATGGGGAATGTGCCAAAGAGACAACAACCCGACCATAGAAAAATACAACAGCAGAAGGTCACCAACAGGTCTTCAATGTAGCGAGAAATTCCCGCACCCGGAGGAGTCCTTCAACTGGCCCCTAAACAAATATATACTAGTTCAGTGATAATGAACGCCATACTAATTTCCAAATTGTACACAAGAAACTAAAATTAAAATAATACAAGACTAACAAAGGCCAGAGGCTCCTGACTTGGGACAGGCGCAAAAATGCGGCGGGGTTAAACATGTTTGTGAGATCTCAACCCTCCCCCTATACCTCTAGCCAATGTAGAAAAGTAAACGCATAACAATACGCACATTAAAATTCAGTTCAAGAGAAGTCCGAGTCTAATGTCAGAAGATGTAATACATGGTATTTCCATATTGGCCCGGGCTGATATGGGGGTCTCGGGATGATACCCGGGCCGATATGGAAAAGGCAATGTATTAATCTCTATATAATCATATGGTCCAAACGTAAGCGTATGGAACGTGTTATTGCTATGTTGAACGTTGAAAAGTAAGAGTTTGATAAAAATGAAATTTTGATTTATTCAATCATATGGTAAGTGAAACAACGTGAGTTTTATCTACATGAAAGAAATAGAGTAGAGTCATTTTGCATGGTCATTATTGACTTGTCATCACAAAGCGCCATATGTCGACTTAAGAAAATAACTTCAAGAAATATCAAAATGTAATCTAAAACAAGAAGTCAATGGCTTAGCTCACAGGAACGCCGGTCATTGAACCCTCTTTTTTTCTTTATCGAAATTTATCTCGATATTTAAATCTGTTTTTAATAAGTCTAAAGTCGTTTTGGGTTTTATAAACAGTTCTTGTTCCTGGTCGTTCGATCTTATAACATGTATAAATACGGTAGGATCATATGAAATGGAACAAAAATACGTCAATACAATGAACATATTCAAACTGTCGTCAGTTCTTTGGTCGGTTTGTTGTCTCCTCGACACATTCTTCATATCCATTCTCAATTTAATATTTTCTAGTTTGAAGATGTCTTTGTAAATATCAACAAAAAGACCAAAATATGAAGTAGACTTTTAAGTTAGTGTCGGTTGCATCCTTAGTCTCAATTTTACTTGGATATAGGGATATAAAAACTCAGTGTAATTTAGGATATACAGTGACTGAACTTTAACATAACAGTAAGGGAAATTGAAGAACTTGTTATGGTCCGTTTTCGTTTTATCTTTGAAAATGGTTTGTATGAAATGTACAAGTTATGCTCCGTATGAGCAAAACAACCAAGTAGACAAGTATGGATACACAATGAGATACCTTTATAATATTAAACGTCTGTTAACATATCAATATGTAAAACAAGTTTGTTTGCGATCACAACGCCTAACATTCTTTTAAACGACTATCATCCTTTGATGGTGACATTTTCGGATATGTGATCAATTAATTTTTGGCTTCTGTCTGTGTCACTTTTCCGTTAAAGTATAACTTTGGTTTATTTCACCATCTCTTATATATGGAACAGTCCTTATGTTGTACTGTTATACCACTGTCCCGGTTTAGGGGAGGGTTGGGATCCCGCTAACATGTTTAACCCCGCCACATTATGTATGTATGTGCCTGTCCAAAGTCAGGAGCCTGTAATAAAGTGGTTGTCGTTTGTTTATTTGTTACATATTTGTTTTGCGTTCAATTTTTTTATATAAATAAGTTCCTGAGTTTTTCTCGCTTGAATTGCTTTACATTGTCGTTACGAGGCCTTTTATAGCTGACCCTACGGTATGGATTTTGTTCATTGTTGAAGGCCGTACGGTGACCTCAAGTTGTTAATGTCTGTGCCATTTTGGTCTCTTGTGAACAGTTGTCTCATTGACAATCATACCACGTCTTCTATTTTATATATACTTGATTGGTTTTAATAGTATGCCCGCTTAGATATGGCAGTGCCTCTGTATCTGGGCATTTTACCAAGTGAGAACTTTTAATTATTGCAACAATTCATTTACAGAAATATGATTTGAATACGCACATGGCCTTAATGAAAGCTATTTTATCTGTCTTTATGATCTAAGTATTATTTGTTGACTTACAAGAAAAAACAAACAAAATTAAAAAAAACATTTATAGTAGATAGCGTGTGTTAATTTTTTATGTTTAGATAGAGAGGGGAATGCAGTGTTATTTAAATAAGCTTATAAGCAAATATTTATACAGTTTTCAAATTTAACAACTAGGCAGCAGTTTTCTCATGTATGAAAATAATCTAAGATGATTTTTTTTTATTTGTTTGAAATTGGGCATGTCTACAATTTAGTCCTTCAATGTCATTCTGAATAATTACCTCTCTATACTATCGAAGATTACTTGCTATCAAAAACAGAGTATCTTACACAATTTTAAACGTACCAAAGAGAAGAGTAAGATCATCGTAGATATTGTTTCCTAATCGATTTTCAAATAATAACACATGAAAGTAAATTAATAATACATGGTAACATCATATTACAATTATCATGATAACTTTTCATACAAAAAAGAAAACATGCACTTCCTATCACGTTTAGGTAACATCGTTTTATTGCCAACTGTTTTTTCTGGGTTTTTTTTTCACTGTTTGATTAGAAATTGTTTTTTTTAATTACACAGAAAACACATCACTCATATATTCTTTTTTGTTTGTATAAATGACTATTTTACCTACCGTAAACCCAGCTAAGAAGTAAATATATTCCTTGTTCCATACTGTCTGTTAAATAAAGATAGAGGAGAACGATTATTACTGTTTAATGGAAGAGCATGATTGACCAGAAAATGTTCTTTTACGAGAGAAATATTTCATTGGAAAATAACAATGCAATGCAATGTTTGACAGTTTTATTATACGTTTTGAAGTGTTGAAACTAGCGGTCTTTATATATTATGTACATTTAAATACGATTAAACTATTCGTTGACGATCGTGGCAAAATGTTAACTTTCAAAACCCTTCCTTACGCTTATCAAAAGGTAACTCGTTGTTAAACACCTTGTACGTCAAGGCTTGTGTGTTGTCGTGTTTACGTGGATTTAACTTTCTGTCTAAAGTTAGAGAAAAATCAACCTGAATTCAAAAAAAAAATTGGCAAACAATTGGCAATCTTTAAATAAATGAATGAAATAAAGTAAATAAAAAACAATAAATATAACAGGTCTGGATAGTTACCAAGGGTACCAGGATTGAAATTTAATAAGCCAGACGCGCGTTTCGTCTACATAAGACTCATCAGTGACGCTCAGATCAAAATAGTAATAAAGCCAAACAAGTACAAAGTTGAAGAGCATTGAGGGCCTAAAGTTCCAAAACGTTCTGCCAAATACGGCTAAGGTAATCTATTCCTGGGATAAGAAAATCCTTAGTGTTTCGAATTCAAAGTATTGTAACAGGAATTTATAAAAATGACCCTATAGTTGATATTCATGTCAACGCCGCTGGTGATACTCTCGGGGACGAAACTTCCACCAGCAGTGGTATCGACCCAGTGGTGTAAATAGTTCTCAAAGGTACCAGGATTGTAATTTAATACACCAAACGCGCGTTTCGTCTACTAACTTATCCTCCAAAGTTAATTGAAGAGTACTTCACAAATATTGTGTTTGACGGAATACGCAAATATGATTTTTTTATAGGAGTGGTAGTTACATGAATAAAACTGTTCCACTAATATGTATCAGTTTGCATTGCTAAATTACACATGCAAGTTTTATCTCACGTTAATTGATATTTGGTCCACCAAATATGAAAAGCACGTGATTTGCATCATAAACGAGTTTATATTTTGAATCAAAAGGCTTTTCTACCTCAGGCATAGATTACCTTAGCTGTATTTGGCAACATTTTAAGGAATTTTGGATCTCAATGCTCTTCAACTTCGTACTTTATTTGGCTTTTTTTATAACTTTTTTGGATTCGAGCGTCACTGATGAGTCTTTTGTAGACGACACGCGCGTCTGACGTATATATAAAATTTAGTCCTGATATCTATGATGAGTTTATTTATACTTGAAACTCGCGTGCAATATTGTCACATAATTCACATGAATTGTGTGTAACAGTTACATGAATTTAACGTGAAAATCACATATTCTATTCAAATATTTCTGAAAAACGTTCGAACAACATAATATCGACCAAGCTTTTTGGGGTAAAACACACGCGAAAGATTTTACATCAGATTCATCGTATTCGCAATTTAGATCTTGATTAAAATCTAGAAATTACATTAAGGAAAATATCTGTTACAGACGACAACGTGATCTTCTTGCCCGTTCAGTGAACCCGTTATCAATGCTGGTTTGTGTTGGGGAGCGTGTTAATTTGTCTTTGTTTTCTTATGAAGTAGTAGGCACATTTATGTGTTGTTTAAATTTTTCGTCATCGTTAATCTAGCTATAAAACCAATGTTAACCTACCATTTTCTTTATATTCAAAATGCCTGTTTCAAGTCAGACATAAGACAGTTGTTTTCAACTTGTTCCAATGCTTGATAACGTTTGCGGGGTTTTTTTTTACGTCCTCTGTTTGAATTTGCTTTGGAGTTCAGTAATTTGGTTACCTTTTATATGTTTATTCTGTGACATGATTTACGTTTGGTTTTTTGTTGTTGTTCTTTTATAGACTTTCTCTATGTTGTCCTCTTGGCCTTGCAGACTATGAGATATATAACTAGTTATCAAATGTTTATCATAATGTTTATAACGACTATGTGCCTACGGTTATTTTATCTTATGTTTAAGATGTTCCCAAGCATAGATATTTACTACTTTATACTAAAAGGTTCAATGTGTAAGTGTGTGTACAATAGGTAACGTACATATTTTGCCCGTTTTAAAAGAGAGGTATTATAAAAAAATCATGACGCGAAATTGGTCCAATCAAAAACAAAAACAGAGTAACAACACATGCAGTTGTATAATTCACTATTATTATATTTATAATCGAAAAAAACGTAAATATGTTTTCTACTCCTATGAAAAGCATATTAAAGATTTGTAATTGTATAGGATTACTTAAGGAAATAATCCGCCAAATCTAATAAACGACCTTGGCGCATATGCGTTATAAGAAAACATAACGTCATACGAATGAAATTAGTAGCTGAAATTATTCTCGTACTTTTTCGCTTCAAAATCTCATTTAAGGTAGATGGGGTGTTTAAATTATAACCCATAGAATATTTTAATAGTTTGTAGTTTTTATCATGATTTAAAAAAAAAAAAGATAATTAAAAGAATGGGTCACGGGGCTTATTTTCATGCTACAAGTTGTTCAATATTGACAGATTTTGTATAGATTATGCATGGAAAACCCAATTTTCCGCCCTAATACGGAAACCGCACCATAGTATTTTGAGATAAAATTTGAAAAGATAGCTTTAAATGTATGCTTTTAGATAAGAAAAAGAAAAAGTAAAGTCACCAGACCCGTTTCTTGCTACATAATAAAATTGAGAAATTCCTAACACATTCTATTGTAAAAGTACCTTTATCTGAATTATCTGCCCTTAAATTTGAGTTGAACTTGAATTGAACAACAGTTCCTTTTTTTTTTTTTTTGTAAAATACAACCATAAATATGATAAAACATCTCATTTTCTTCATTAAAAATTAAAATTCTTACAAATGAATCACATTTTTTTTGTACTTCCCACTCTCAAAAATTGCATATTTTATCAAATATCTAGACTGATGTTTTCTGGTATTTCAAAATCCAAGATGGAGGAAGACACACTCTATCTACCTTAATTGATGTATTTGTCAATGTATGTTGTCATGTAAAATTCTATTGCATTAATCCAACGTTTAGTATATATGGCGGTTACTCCTTAGTTACGACATGTCAACTGTGCATTTGATGATAAATAGTTGTGGTTTGAAAAGTCAATTGACATTGCTATGATATTCGATTGAACTCTTCTGCATGTATTTTTTTATTTCAGAAAGCAGAAATCATGCAATCAATTTCATGAAAAAATTTCACAGCTTGCATTATATTTAAGTTTCAATTCCTGTTATATAGATATTGTCCTTTCACTAAATAATTTAATCTTCATGCGACTGCATCAATCCTAATAAACTTGATATAAGGGTTTCATTAGATATATCAAATTCTGCATTTTTTTCTCACTTCTATCTTGAAATTTCGTATGTTATTAAAAATGATATTCAGTGAACCCGTTCCTATCTCAAAGAAAAAGTTACCTATGGACAAATTATTCCTTAAAATGATTAAATAAAACCCGGACCCTCATTTCTAATTGAGATTATTTGAGACTTAATCGTTGTATGAATATAACAGAATTTGTTTCAAAATAGGCTTTTACAAAACTTCTTTTTTAAATATTCATATTATTAGTGATATTTTACAATCATTGATTGTTAGTAAGGTTTATAAATGATTTAAAAACCTTTTTTACCAAGAATGTCCTATTGGCTGATATATCCTTGTAAGTCAACAATTGTTTTATTTATGACATCTTTCTCCAATTTCGAAGTATTTGCTGAAGATAATAAACTACTCCTTGTGTTTGAAGAAAATGAATTGAATAATGTTAACTAAACAAAATATAATCAAAGTACTGAAGTACTGAACATCGGATGACCGCAGGTTCTTGTGGATGGTCAAAAGCACATGTCACAGAAACAGATCACATCTCTATACCTGAAACTTGGGTTAATTTACAGAGATATTTTCTTCTGATACAAGTTCGTGCTTGGATGATGAATAAATGACAGGAAATTCAACCTCACCGTAATAACTATTATATATTGTAGTGCAAGAAATCAGTATACCTTTGACTATTATACTTGTATAATAATAGTCGTAGAGAATACACTGGTTTGTTGTTATATATATTATTAATATTACGATTGCATGTATGTCTGGAACTGAAGTCTGGAACTGGCATGTCAGTTAACTGCTAGTAGTCTGTTGTTATTTATGTATTATTGTCATTTTGTTTATTTTCTTTGGTTACATCTTCTGACATCAGACTCGGATTTCTCTTGAACTGAATTTTAATGTGCGTATTGTTATGCGTTTACTTTACTACATTGGTTAGAGGTATAGGGGGAGGGTTGAGATCTCACAAACATGTTTAACCCCGCCGCATTTTTGCGCCTGTCCCAAGTCAGGAGCCTCTGGCCTTTGTTAGTCTTGTATTATTTTAATTTTAGTTTCTTGTGTACAATTTGGAAATTAGTATGGCGTTCATTATCACTGGACTAGTATATATTTGTTTAGGGGACAGCTGAAGGACACCTCCGGGTGCGGGAATTTCTCGCTACATTGAAGACCTGTTGGTGACCCTCTGCTGTTGTTTTTTATTTGGTCGGGTTGTTGTCTCTTTGACACATTCCCCATTTCCATTCTCAATTTTATGTACCGATTATCAGGTTGTCTGCATGTTGATATCGTAAAATATCAGCTGCGAGACATAATATTAAGCTTTTTTTCGAGTAAGCGCAGCGAACGAGATCAAAAAGCCTTCATATTATGTCGAGCTGCTGATATTTTACAATATTAATATGCCGATAACCTGATAATCGATTTATCGGGCTGCATTTGCGTCTTTTGGAAGTATTGTCTTAGTTTCACCAGCAACAGGAAGTTGACTTGATAAGTTCGGGTCAAACTTATCAACGTCGGTTCAAACATTATGACGTCGCTGTTGGGTCAAAGTTATAAAAGGCCAGGTCAACGTATTTGACGTCACAAAGCCGTGATATGGAGTTATATTAAGAGCTGAGCAGATTGATATAGACAGTTGGACGACCGATAAATATCATTTTCATCTATTTGTATATATGATAATTCTATTCTACTATTATTATAGTGCAGTGCAAGTGCATGGTGGACACTCTTCTGTAAAAAAAACAAAGCCTTAAAGGCTGTAAAAGCAATTGCTGCCATGTTAATGTTTTGGGACACTTTTTTTTTCATCTACATATATAAGAATTAAACCTGACAGGACATGGTTGTCTAGTGAAAAGCAAGAAGGTTTTGACTTTATATCAATAAAAGACTTAAGCAGGAAATCATTTTTAATATGTTTTATATTTCACAAGTTTACCAGGCTAAAGTTGGGGGTAATTATGGATTATCCCCTGGTAGTGTTTGTAACTGGGCAATAATTACTTTTATTTATTTTATTTTAACAATTTTCATAATTAATTTAAATTAACCATTCAGTTAAAACATTTCACCTTTCGAGACACTAATGTTGAAAAATGGGACAGAAATAAAATAACTTACAAGACATAAACATGTAAAAAATAAATATATATTTCAGCTTACTAAAAATATTTTCATAGTGTTACTTTGACGTCATTTCTTAAAACTAAGTCCCACACATAATTGTTCATTTGATATGTGTCATCCTCATGCGGTACGAGAAGTTTTCATGTCGCTAAATAGTCTTCTTGTCGCTTAATTTATTCTTCTTGTCCGTTCTTGACGCTTCTTGTCGCTAAAAGTTCTTCTTGTCCTTATTAGTGAGACCGCTATTTTTAGATTACAGGTGGTCATTTACACTACACGTATAACCTGTGTAGTGATTTTTGTTTTACGATAAATTTATGAATGAACGATAATTTTATGAATGAACAAGAGCACCTGACCTCTTTCTGAAACACCAATTAAACATATAAAATCGTATTTATTAAGATATAATTCAGTCAAATTTTCACCACTAAATCAACAACTGAAATGATTCCATATTTTGTTGAAACATCGTACAACCGGAGAACAGAAATCGCAGGTATGAAAATGCACTTTTTTCACTGGTGTTGAAAACCCAAAACTAATTTGACTAGAATTTATGAATGACGGAAATTTAAGCGATAACAATACATCGGAGTGACCTCAAGGTCATCCTCTGTAAAAACTAGGATAAAAAAAAGAAAATTTGCAAGACCTTATAAACCAAGGATATTGACGTTGCCTAGCAAAATAATTATTAAAGTACACGTTATAATTATCAAACTTTACAGGGACATCTTATTATATTTCTCGAATTCTCGCAGTAAAAAGAGTATTTTATCAAAGGTTCCCTTTTGCTTTTAGCCAATAAAAAAGATTAATAGTGGAATTAGGTTATAATGGTTGATTTGACACATGATTGATATTTGAAAATCTACAGACATCCTGAGAAGTAGATGTTTTGAAAGCTAGTACATAACTACATTCATTATCGTCAATGGCTGCCCTAAGTAACAGTTACATACTTATTCAGAAATTAAAGATTTCGAAACAAAACCGCTGGTAAAGTTTAAATTTCCCCTATCCATTCCGTCTTCCGTAATCTGAAATTTTTATAAGCCCCTTACCAATGTAAAAACCTTAAACACTGCTTTAACATACACATTGAATTATGCATCGACATAAAAAGCGTTTGAAATGTATTTTTGCGTAGACCATCGCACTTTGAACAGCGTTACATCCGTTGCACTTCTGCAAAACTTTCAACGGCATAGCTTTATAATACAATCATTGCACCTCATCGTTTTAAAAAACTGAATTCCACGAAATAGTATTGAATACCTAAAATGACGTTTTACAACTATCAATAGAAAAACTGGTTCATTTGTGGTTTGTGTAACAGCAATAGGTAAAATACAATTATGAAAAACTACAATCTTCTACATTGACATGATTACAGCTACATAGATTTGAAAGTAGTTTAGAGTAATACCGTGCGCACAGCACATACTCCTTCAAACAAGAAGAGTGGTGTACCGTTACAGCATAAGAACTCAGAGGAAAAATCTATTGGGAAATTTTAAATTATTTATTACATTGATAATGAAGTGTGTCAAAGAGACAACAACCCGACTAAATAGCAGAAGGCCATCAATGGGTCTTCAATGCAGTGAGAAAATTCCGCACTCGGAATCGTTCTTCAGCTGGCCGTTAATACTGCGTTGATAATGGACGTTATACTAAACTCCAAAATATATTTAATAAACTAAAAACATACAAGACTAACAAAGGCCAGAGGCTCCATACTTTCAATTGGGACAGGAGTATCAATGCAGCGGGATTAAACATGTTTTTGTGATCTCAACCCTCCTTCTATACCTCTACCCAAAGTAGAAAAAACAATCACACAACAATACGCATGGTATAACTCAGTTAAAAAGAAGTCCGAGAGTCTGATGTCAGAATAGGTAACAAAAGTAACTAAACAAAATGACAATGATACATAATTAAAAAGGACAACTCGCAATTCCGATAACTTGACATATAAGGAATCTCAAAAGCGAACAAAAGAGTTATCTAGTAATAATTGAAGGGCATTTATAGTATCAAAGCATGTCCAATTGATATATTTATTTGTTTGTTGTTACAACAAAATTATCGAAATGAGTTTGAACACATATATAAGCATTCTGTTTTTTTAAATGCCCATTTATTTAGGGTTATGATTTCTTTCTGAAAAGGAATATGAGGCAAAGTGCTATATAGGGTAGAAAAATCCAAACTTTGAACAGATTTAAAATCACCGATAAAAGCATGCAACGTATTAAGTATTTTCTACGAAATTTTGACACTCCAAAAGTATTTAATACCACTATTATCAAATACCTTCATTTGAACAATTCATTATCAGGTGTTTTATTGTACCAAGTGTACTGGTAAGTGTAATTAACAACAAGAAGACAGAATAAAGCTATATTTGTAAGGTGTTTTGTGTAGCTTCGGTAGCCAGTACATAGTTGGAACTTTCGTTGTATTTGGCTAAATGTGTGTGTTTGCTACAGATCTCGTTATCCGAAAATGGAGTCCAATTAGAAAGTTGGTGAATTCGTGATTTCTTTTTGCAGAGCATCAGTGTAAAAATTACGTCAAACAATAATGATATTATTAAATGAAGCTTTATCAGACGGGACAAAATCACATTCCTTGGCCAGTTCTTACAGTTTATGTTTGTTACGAGAAATAGTGTTTTATGGTTGTTGTTAAGAGTGAAATGTTTTTAAAATGTTGTATATGTTGTATATGTATGTCAACGATCTTCATTCCTGAATTAAAAAAAGAGTCTACAGATTTCTTGTAAGCTTTTCCTCGTCATTCATGATATAATGAGAACAAAAGGCTAAAAGTACTTATTCCCTGCATACTCACCAAAATGTAGAACATATTGTCTAATTGCTGTTATATGAGATTAAAAATAAAATCACAAAAATACTGAACCTAGAGGAAAATCTAATCGGAAAGTCCATAATCACATGGCAAATTCAAAAAACAAAACACATCAAAAGCGAGTTGGTTCACTACCTCATAGTTTTGGCCCTTCATGTTTAAAAATTTTATAATGCGATATGTTGTGAAATTTTTTTAAAAATATGTTACAAATTTCCAATACTTTGGATTAAAGAAGTTGGGTCAATAGTGATGTATATTTGATTTTAAACATATAGTTAAATTTCATTAAAACCTCATTTTATGGAATGTTTGGTCCTCTATGCTCTTTAACTTTGCATTTGTTTGACTTTAAAACTAATTTGATCTGAGAGTGACTAATAAGTCTTATGTAGACGAAACGCTCGTCTGGTGTATTAACTTATTAGCCTGGTACCTTTGATAACTATTTATGCATAATTTGACAAAACATTTCATAAAAAAATATTATTCTTTCATAAATATTTGGTAAGTGGTAATCATATACTTATTCTTAACTTTTAAAACAAAATTTAGAGTGACGTCACATATAAAAAATAACCTAATCAAATAGGTGACAATTTTCTATTAAAACTTTTAAAAATATATATATTCCTGTTTCTTGTTAGTATATTTATGATATATTTATCACAGTATTCCATTAAGCAGAGCATATACATTAGAAATAAGATTTACACAAATAACTAAAGTTTGAAAATTTTCTTCAGAGGGCAGCTTATCAGGGTTACTAGTTCTAGTGGTTACTAGTTCTAGTTCTTTATTTAGTGAATTGCAAAATAAATTGCATAAGGTATCTCCTCTAGCAAATTCAGAAAGTTTAAGTTGAGTCTGCATTTATGTATGCCGTCATACGACAAAATTATTTTTATGTCTACCTGTGCGAATTTCAAACGCGCAATTTTACACCAGTATGAAAACCTTCTATCATTTATGGGTAGACTTTACATAGATAAATTCAGCTGTATTTGACGTGAAACTGTACTTATGTGTCCCGTCATACTTTGAACCACACCATTATTTTATTTATTATTTTTACTGTAAGTCTGTTTTTTGTTATATCTACTTTACGTGAGTCTGCATTTATGTATGCCGTCATACGACAAAATTATTTTTATGTCTACCTGTGCGAATTTCAAACGCGCAATTTTACACTAGTAATGAAAACCTTCTTTCATTTATGGGTAGACTTTACATAGATAAATTCAGCCGTATAAGAAAAGCAAAATGAGAATGTTAAATTTGATGTATGCCTTTTTGTGCTACTTTGTTACATTTGTTGTTTATGTAGTGATAATAGAGAAAACAACACAAGCGACATAAGTATCTACTTTATACATTAAATGTAACTTAACAATGGTATTTGTACGTATGAAGCGTCAACTTCATGTTATTTATACTTTTCAAGCGTCATTGTAACATACATTGTACGTATGAAAGTGAAAATTATTAATTTGGATTGTCTTTCTTTTCCCAAAAATCATTTCTAGACCGTTTCAAAGGTGAAAACTTATGTATTACGAACTTAATCACTGACTGCATACGTAAGATGGTAAGTCGGTGATTAATTTTACAGATATATATATTTATTTGACAGTAAGCTAAAAAAAAAATCGATTTTTATTGATTAAATGAAATTTATCAGTATCTTTTAATTTAAGTTGCATATGTTATGACGTTACGC
The DNA here is from genome assembly GCA_019925275.1 of Mytilus edulis. Classification (NCBI taxonomy): domain Eukaryota; kingdom Metazoa; phylum Mollusca; class Bivalvia; order Mytilida; family Mytilidae; genus Mytilus; species Mytilus edulis. The sequence continues at coordinate 91,098,502 of CM034354.1, forward strand.
GCGATGTTCGTACCTCATTGGGTAATCGGTGTAGTTGGCAAGATGTAAGTCCAAAATATATAATTTTGTGTTATCATATTCATTGCTATTGTACGTATTTTGAAAAATAACGATTTTTAAAATAAAAACGAAAAAAATAATTGTTGAAAATATGTTTTATGCTGCATGCGAGAAGCTTCATTTAAAAAATACGGCGATTTTTAGGTTTTCCCGCGTAACATATTTCATTTATTGTAACCACTAAACTATGATTTTTGTCAAAACTATTTAATATTTTGAAAAACGTTTTTTTCCATTATTAAACAGAATGGTTCATTTAGTCTTTGATGCATTTTTATGACGTTATGATGATGTCATAGAAAAAAACCGCGTTCCATACTACAAGGGCAAATCTGTTCCAAGGTGAAAAAAAAATGGGATTCCAGATTTGAGAATCAAAAAACATTTATCTAAAATGAAAAAAGTTTAGTATTTGTATTTACTACATCAATGGTAATTTGCTTAATTTTATGAATTTGAAGACAAATATCATGAAAAATGATATATGGTAATTCATGAGCGATTTTTCAAAGGCTTACAAGGTTGTCGCACCTCCATTTTTTGACGTAAAAACGAACTCAACTCAAATTTACGTCAATTGTTTGCTTATCACTGCTCTTATAATGGTAGACAGTGCTTGTCGTTTGTTGGTACTATGTGTGATAAATCACAGTAGAGCCTTCATCAATGAGCAAAGCCCATACCATATAGTCAGCTACATGTATAGAAGGCCCCGAAATGACAAATGTAAAACGTTTTACAATTCAAACGAAAAAACTAACGTCCTAATTAATGTACAAAAAAAAATGAACGAGAAACAAATATGTAACACGGCACCAAACGACAACCACTGAATTACAGGCTCTAGACTTGGGACAGGCACATATGTACGCAATGTGGCGGAGTCCCAACCCTCCTCTAACCTGGAACAGTGGTTTTATATTACAACAAAAGAACGAACTGTAAAAATCATTTGAAAAAGGCTTATCTGTAGATATTCGGTCTCAACAGTATTTCATGTACATTGTAGAAACCCGCAAATATATTTGCTTCGCTCTTTATTTCATAGCAACGTTATGTTACATATTTATATATGACTTTTTAAGCCAAGACGCAAAGATATGCTGATTTAGTTTAAATTTGGTTAAGTTTAATTGGTAATTAAACTAAATTGATTTGTGTGGGACTAGTGCCTAATTAGCGATAAAACATTTTGTTGATTGATATAGATCGTTAATCATTTAGTGTTAACTAGATATATAAATCCCTGACCTGTGAAGTGGAGCTGTAGGAGACTTTATTATATTTGTTTGTCTATTTGTCTTGTAGTCTTTTTTGTCTGTCTGTCTGGTGGTCTTGTTTGTCTTGTCTGTCTGGTGGTCTTCTCTGTATATCTGTCTGGTGGTCTTGTGTGTCTAAAACGTTTAATCCCGCTGCAAATGTTTGCACCTGTCCTAAGTCAGGAATCTGATGTACAGTAGTTGTCGTTTGTTTATGTAATATATACGTGTTTCTCGTTTCTCGTTTTGTTTATATAGATTAGACCGTTGGTTTTCCCGTTTGAATGGTTTTACACTAGTTATTGTGGGGCCCTTTATAGCTTGTTGTTCGGTGTGAGCCAAGGCTCCGTGTTGAAGGCCGTACTTTAACCTATACTGGTTTAATTTTTGAATTGTTGTTTGGATGGAGAGTTGTCTCATTGGCACTCACACCACATCTCCCTATATCTATCTACTGTCTGTTTGGTGGTCTAGTCTAGTTGTCTTGTATATCTGTCTGTCTGGTGTTCTTGTCTGTCTGTCTGTTTATCTGGTGTTCTTGTCTGTCTGCCTGTTTATCTGGTATGTCTGTCAGACTGGTGGTCTTGTCTGTCTGTCTGTCTGTCTGTATGGTGGTCTTTTCTGTCTGTCTGGTGGTCTTTTCTGTCTATCTGGTGGTCTGGTCTTGCTGTCTGTCTGTCTGGTTGTCTTGTCTGGCTTGCTGTCTGTCTGATTGTCTTGTCTGTCTGTCTGTCTGGTTGTCTTGTCTGGCTTGCTGTCTGTCTGATTGTCTTGTCTGTCTGTGCCTGTTTGGTAGTCTTGTTTGTGTGTCTGTCTGGTGGTTTTTTTTGTGTGTATGTCTTGTGGTCTTGTTTTTGTGACTGTCTGGGGGTCTTGCCTGTCGGTCTGTCTGTCTGATGGTCTTGTCGGTGTGGTGGTCCTATTTGTCTGTATATCTGTCTTTCTGGTGGTCTTTTCTGTCTATCTGGTGGTCTGGTCTTGCTGTCTGTCTGTCTGGTTGTCTTGTCTGGCTTGCTGTCTGTCTGATTGTCTTGTCTGTCTGTGCCTGTTTGGTAGTCTTGTGTGTGTGTCTGTCTGGTGGTTTTTTTTGTGTGTATGTCTTGTGGTCTTGTTTTTGTGACTGTCTGGGGGTCTTGCCTGTCGGTCTGTCTGTCTGATGGTCTTGTCGGTGTGGTGGTCCTATTTGTCTGTATATCTGTCTTTCTGGTGGTCTGATCTGTCTGTTTATCTGTCTTTCTGGTGGTCTATCTGGTGGTATCGTCTGGCTGGCAAATGTCCATGATAAAATCCAGATCAAGTTCGAATTTATTTGGGTCTTATGAGTTTGACCGAAATAATTCTCTTATATGCTGGATACTGTCCACGCTAGTCTGTGTCCACACTTGTTTCATTCGATATTTCGTATAAAGAAATTCTTCCCAAAAAATAACTTCGTTATTTATATGTTCAACCTTACTGTGGATACTCGTTTAATGAGATGTTTGGTAGAATATGGCAAGGAGATAGCAACTCAGATGTTCCGTTATTTGTCTTTCTAATGTTAACATCATAGAAGGAACGAACCATCTTTTTATGTGTTTAAATATTTGGTGCGGAGGGGCATTTTATTTCGTACAGACAATTTGATGAAGTATATATATGAAGCCAAAAAAAAATAAACTTTAAAAAAAATCCTTTGTTCAACCACAAAAGATGAATCGTCGATATCTAACAGTATTAACAATCAGATAGCTAACTACCAGGGGGAATAATGTTGATTTTTAGCAACTATTGGTTACCGTATGGCCTTCGTTTTTTAGCTTTAGTCCAGACCCAGGGCTCAATTTCAGATTGCCTTAATTATGTACTGACGACAATAAACAAACAAGAACTATCTTGATACAAGATATACGACACATTTATGTGTTGGCGTGAAGTTTTGTATCAACCACAAACATTTATCTTTTGCTTTTTTATAATTTCACACATATGTTGATTCTGACTTGACTATAAGGTGTATTTGAAGGTTTTTTTCCGGAGAAGAAAAAAAACCCTTAAAAATACTAGTTAGTATAACTATACGTCAAACACAACTTTAAGTTAGAGATACAACCTATTTTGGTTTGAAAATCGTGAATTGACGGTCAAGGAAGTGAGATGATATTTGTATTTTGAGATTTTTTATTTCAATTATAATAGTTTAATGATAATATGCTTTGACTTAATAATTAACCCTTGGCATTTTAAACAAAGTACAACAGATTTATAGCAGTGTCTCCAGTTATTGAATCCTAAACTGGATATCAGCTATTTATACCTTCCTTTGCTTCCATTAATTACGAGTATTTTTCTTAAGGTTTAATGGTCAATAATTTTTAAGTTACCAGAAACACTATAAATACTAAAAAATCGAAACTGCTTTTTCAAGTTGAAGACGCGCATGTACGCTTAAAGATCGATTAATTATGCACTGACAAAATCTCTATTTTGGAAAGGGAAAGGCAAGGGAATTAAAACGAGAAAGCAAACATGTGCGAACCAAAAACAAATATTATAAACAGCAACAAAGTCAAGCACTGAGTAGCATATGACCGAGCATAACTTATGGCGGTGGACAAAAATGTTTACCGACTCAAAATGCTCTCCTAAGTTTAGAAAGTGATGCAACAGCAGTCGGTAAAAATCAATTTAAAAAGACAGTTGCAACAATTTACACTAAATAACTCGTAAGAAATAGTCTAAGCTAGGACATAGATTAACGATCTGAGATATTAAAGCCCGGGATGAAGAAGTATGAAAAAAAATGATGGACGAAAACATTCCAAAAAGACCACACCAGACCATAAAGCATAAAACAGTCCATTAATGGCATTGGGTTGTATCTGGTTTTTGATCGGTTTGTTTCTTATAAACAAAAAGACTTACACGTACAAAATGTACAGTATCAAGATTGTTTTAATTGTCCAATGTATTCATGATTCCCTAACTGAAAATAAACGTTTTCCCTATGTACAACAATGTTGTCTTAATTCAAATATCCTAGTAATTAGGTTAAGAAAAATATGAAGATAATGGCGAAATTATAGCTGAATGCATTTTGATATGGTTTGTTTTTTTTGGAAAAAGGGAGACAATTCAATCTCAAATATAGTCTTAATTGTGATTTCTTACGTATACTTTATGTATGACGTTAGTAAAGTCAGATATCGAGAATTCTCTAGTAAGATGATAACACAATATTGACTGTTGTACCCCTATTTTTGACATTTTTACTCTTTGAGTATGTTTGTTTTGTTCATGCATCGTTGACAATGTAATGGAATTTGATGCGACTGTCATACAAGTGAGAGGTTTAGCTAGCTATAAAACCAGGTTCAATCCACCATTTTCTACATTAGAAAATGCCTGTACCAAGTCAGGAATATGACAGTTGTTATCCATTCGTTTGATATGTTTGGACTTTTGATTTTGCCTTTTGATTTTTGATTTTCCTTTTTGAATTTTCCTCGGAGTTCAGTATTTTTGTGTTTTTACTTTTTAAAGAGGTGATATATATGTACATGCGATAGTGTTTCTGATATATTAGAAATAAAAAGGATGGTTAAAGATTTAGTATGTCTAAGATCATATTTATTTGTTCTGTGTTTTATTTTAATGTTTGTACATTTCTCTCCTCGTCACCTTAAGTAAAATGCGCTCAATTATAAACAAAACAAAAATGAAACCAAGTCGTAGTGAATGATAATAATCGTTACTCATATTATTTAAAAGTGTCTATTTTTCTATATGGGCAAATTGTAAATTTGTGTTGTGATAGGATAGAGCTTTTTTATTGTTTTGTTTGATACCACAATGATTTTATTGTATTTACTAATCGACGTTTTATTTTCTGTCGTTTGGAGGAAACAAAACGTCACAAGGAAACTGTAATTATTTATGGTTACTTGACATTTTAAAGTTTAAGCTTGATCAAGGTGTACATTTTGTTAGTCATAGTTTTTGTAGTTCAAGTAGTAATTGTGTCTAAATATATAACGTTTTTCTGTAAACGGCTTCATAATAAATATACTTAAAATTCGATTTTGAGAACTGGGGTTATCTAGTGTTTCGTTGAAAAACATTCAAAGTAGTAAATTCATAGTTATTTTACATGGGTTGTAAATATATATACAATATAAGGTCAATGTCAGGAAAATATAAATTATTTTGTATGAGACTGAAAAACTGGGAAAGAGCGAGGTTGTACCGAGCCTTCCCCAGTTTGGCCGGGTACAAAACAAGTTTATATTTTCATTACATTGACCTAATATTGTTTTTATACTGCAACTTAAATTAATAAATTGATAGCTTTTCAAATCGTAACACAAATGTAAAACTTATTTTCATCCCTTAATGGATCCCTTATTGTGGAGAAAGTGTTTCATAATGAAACTGACATCGTACAAAATATAACTTTGCTACTACATTTAGGAAATAAACTAGTTGCAGTATAAAACGAAATATGTTTAAATTTTCATTATTGGTAAATAATTCAACGATAGATTTTGTTAAAACTGAATGTGGCAATTGCTTTTCATTAATACTTTTGATTTTAAATACATTCAATGAGACTATATATTTGGTAGTTGCATCTTTTAATTTTAACTTTCAGATGTTTCTGTTTTACATTAAATAATACTAGGTCAAATAGATTTAAAGCAAAAAATGTGTTTGATACATTTCCATAAAGGATGTCCAAAAAGACACCCGATCTACTTTAAAAAGGTAGAAGAAAATGTGAGCATAACAGTATATGTCACATGTAATTTCCGGCTGAAGTTACCTTTTACGCTATGTAAATTCCATAACTCTTCCAGTAGTTTTTTTTAGTAATTTTTTAATATTGTTTTAAACGGGAGGTTTTGCATGCTACTTTATGTTCTGTGTTTCTCGGTTCTCGTTGTTGGTATAGATTATACCGTTGGTTTCCCGTTTGTATGGTTTTACGTCATTTTTGTGACTCTATGTTGAAGACCGTACTTTGACCTATAATGGATAACTTTTACAAATTACGACTTGAGAGTTGGCTCATTGGTACTAATTCCACATCTTCTTATGTCCATTAAACCAAGTTTAACCTACCATTTTTTTTTCTTAAAATGTCCTGTACCAAGTCAGAAATATTGCAGTTATTATCAAATATTTCATTTCTATGTCTGTTGGCGTTTGTTTTTGTTGCACTTCGGTGTTCATGTTGTTACTTTGTTTTCCTCTCATATAGTTGATGTGTCTCCCTCGGTTTTTATTTGTAACCCGGATTTTTTTTCTATCGATTTATGACTTTTGAACACGGGTATACTACTGTTGTATCTATTTACATCTATATTAAACTATTACTCACTACTATTCACCAAGTCTGTTTTCTTCAACCTCAATATCGATATCAATTTTGGTTTATCTATTTAAATTTTAAGAACGTTAATTATAGCAATAAAACCTGGAAGGTTTTAAATAGAAGGACTTTGGACTTCTTGCAATAAGTACGCCTTTCTTCGATGACAATATGGATAACAAAAATCCAGGCTAAAAATAAAACAAAGATACGGTTATCTAGTCACGTACCCGCGTGCTCTAGTATTCCTGAATATCTAACTAAATTGAAAAATTATTACCAGCAAATATTTATCAAATAATATTCATATTTTCATGTCAGGACCGAAGTACTAGATACTGGGCTGGTAATGACCTCGGCCCCTTGAGGTATTACATCTTATCAAAATAGAAATCAACATTAACTAAATTCAGATTCCTTGACGGTAATCCACATCTAAGGCAAAATCTTATAAGCAATATAAAGAATCTGGATATGCAAATATGTGAATACATCAAATGCGCAAAAACGTATAAGACACGGATAAATAACAGTCCCCGAATTTGGATATTTTCTCAAATATTGCCGTTTTCTGTGTAAAAATTAAATGTTTCAAAGACAAATTAAGGAAGTACAAACACAACAATTATACGCCGTTAAATTTTTGCAACTTTGTATGATTTCAGCAGCGTTGCAGCTCAATGAAATCGGTTTCTACTTTAGAAGAATAGATGTAAGGAAGATGTTTATCGTTTCATCACAAAAATAACGTGATGTGGTTTTTGTATTGGCAATAACACTAATTTTCACCTGAAATTACACGACAGAGATGTTAGCAGCTATGTATCACTGTAAGGCATTCTACAATAAACCGTATAGCAGCTTTTCAAAGGCGCTGTTTACATCGCCGCAAATCTGTTTGTGTTTGTCCTAAATGAGAAACATGTAATAAATTTATTTTCTGATTTAAACGAGACATTTTCCATCAATAAAACATTGTTCAATAGCTAACTCAACAAGTATAATAGTTGTGTACAGTTATATCATATGACAAATCAACTTATATTCAAATGCTTTCAGTTGCGTGAAAATTGCCACCAAATAAACACAATAAATCACATGATCGTCACTCTAATTTGTTTTATCCGTTAAGTTTTTGAATCATTAATGTTTAACGCAAGAGGTCCTATTGTGAAACAAATGTTTCAAGACAAGTTGCAGACCTTGAAAAAATGAACAAAGTAGATATTTATGTAATCAAGAGAGTCGACAGATATAAAAGGGGCATTCAAACTAATAAGTAAACGTCGTTCTCAAAAAAAATATAGAACATAACATGGTTGTAATATGGCAATAATTGCGACAGTAGTTGTCGCAGGACAAAAGAAGGTTATTTACTTCAAAATATTTTAACAAAGCATATTGATTTCATGAGCACTTTTGTGAACATTTAACTCCGAATCACAACACATTTTATAAACTGCTATTTATAAAGAAGAGAAAGTTATGTCCATGTCCTATATAGTATTAATATAACTTAGAAGGAGTTTAATGTTGTCCCGTTGGGTCTTTAAAATAGAGATTGAAGTAGTATGTAAAAAAAGTAAACTAATAAGTTATATTTTTGTTCAGGAAATAAACATGCGAGGGAAAACTTTAACTAGTACTTCTGTTGGTAAGTTATTTGTCAGTCATTTGTCAATAGGGTAGCTTTATTCTTTTTGAAAGTTTATGTATATCGTAAATGACAAGACACCTATATATTAAACGAATGTCCTGTACTGAAAATATTAATAATTGACAAATTCACACTTCTGACATCATTGGCATGAAAATATTTGGTTTGAGCATTCCTGGTGAAACTGCATCAACATATAAGCTGTGAACGCATTTATACGTAAAGCTTTTTTGCCATTTTACTTTACATTTTGTTTTCTATATCTTACGTTTTCTCAAAAGACCTTTCATCATTGAATTAAAATTGATTAAAGATTCCAGTCTTAATGATAAGAAGTAAAATAACAAAAAAACTGAACTCATTGGAAAATTCAAAAAGGAAAGGCTCTAATCAAATTGTAAAATGCAAAGCTCAAACATATCAAACAAATGGATGACAACGGTCATAGCCCCGACTTGGTACGGGTTTTTCCTAATATATATTTATCTATTATTTCTGTTCATTTTGTACACATATCATTGTCAATATACTGGAATTTCATGTGACTGACATATAAGTGAGGGTTTCAGCTAGCATAAAAACCGTATTTTATCTATCATTTCCTACAGTTGTTATCCATTCGTTTGATATGTTTGAGCTATTGAGTTTACCATTTACTTAGGGACTTTCTGTTAAGAATTTTCCCATGAGTTCGGTCTTTAAATTAGTTATTATTACAAGCCATTTTGGCTTCTTTGAGTAAATTAATTGCAAGACGTAAGATATTACCATATATTAACCAAATAATTGAACAGTACAACAGAAAAAAACAACCATTAGTGAATAAGTCGCATCTAGGCGTGTGTGAGACAACTCTTCACGAACGTTCAAATGAAGTGGACGAAAGCAATTGTACGAAATCGTACAGTTTTCAGCAATGAGAAAACCCCATACCGTGTGGTCGGCTATAAAAGGTCCCTACAAAACAGTAATTTTACCCACTGTCCTTCCATCCGTTCAAATATACATTTAAACATATCTTTTGAAAGAACTTGGCTTATGAAAATCAAACTTTGGTCGAATGGTCCTTGTGGTTTTCTAATTAATTGTGAAAATGTTGGATGACCGTGGCACCAAGCAAATATTGCTACTGTTATTTAGCGCATATTATGTATAGCGGCTTTTCCAGGACAAAAAAGAACCTTTGGTGTCACCGTTTTATTTAAACTAACAAAAACAAAACTTTCGATGAAGGAGATATATATTTATACTATTTTGAGCCAAAATTTTCCCTGTTCAGGAGTTTGCGAAAGAAAATGAGGATTAATGCGCTCCAAAGTATCTTATTTCAGATTAATAGAAAAACATGGATTAATTTTAGTATCAGTTGTTTTCTTCTCTACATTAATTTGTGATGAACATGGTTCACCTGTTTTATTTTACTATGATTCATCTTCTTATTTCTTTTATCAAGCTGAAACATTGTTATACGAACTCGTAATGTTTGAAAATTGAAGAAATGTCTACTTTCGGTTTTGTTTTTTGTTTACATTGCTATGGAAATTTATAATGTTTCAAATTAGGAACGGACAGGTCGTGATTAGCAAACCCGGAAATATTCCGATCGGTAGTTGTAAACATAAGGGCCGTCATTCAAACGTTTAGCTATAGTGGTTTAGGTATATATAAACACTCATAGGAATAAGATATATGGTACCGTCCAACGTAAATGGTATGGTCAAAAACATAGTATAAAAGCTAATGCACTGTCAGAATTAGGGTCGCTTGATGTATAATCCAGACGCCTTAAAAAAGGAAAAAGGTAATTATTTACACTTTATAAAAGATTTAATAGATTCTGAATAAGAATCTATCTGCGTACCTGAATAAGGTTGCAGGAGTATTAAAGTTGTACATACGGACCGGGTAATAGGTGTATAGGCGACTGTGCAGTAATAGTGCACGGGTAAATACATGCACTGGTTCAGCAGTGCACAGGCGGAACAGGTCAGATAGTGCACAGGATAGTAGTGCATAGGTAAAATTCAGCAAAGTTTGGAATAGTGCACAGGTAAGCACTGGTTGTTGCTTCACACACGGTCTGTTCAGAGACAGCAACACGTCCCACAAATTGTTAGTGTGTGTCAGAGACAAAAGTTAACAAATTAAAGATAAATATATACGAAACGGTGCAGCTTCCAATATCCAGGGGTAAACTCTGGTATGATACTCATAAGTCACTACACCGAGTACTTGACATAATATTGGTGGCAGCGGTGGGATATTGGCAGTCGCACCGATATTTGATTAAATAAGGACGATTTACAACAGCATATAAGTACGTTAGAGGAAGATGTAAAGCAAAAGATAGAGAAGTTGAGACAAACTCAAACACCTAGGCTTTTGACACCACAACACTCTACCCCAAAAGAGCAACCTAGAAACTTGACAGATTCTGGTATTGTTCATGCAGACGAGGCGCACAGATTTCGACAAGATGTTGTAAAACCTCAGATGCGTGCTAAGCACGCAGATACTAGTATACAAGAATAACAAAAGGACGATAAGATTATAGAAATGATGGATTCATTTACGAAGCAATTAGAATCACTTCGAATGGTGTTAAATGATTTCAAAATAGGTGGACAAAGAAACACTGTCGATCCAGAATGGAAAAGGAATCAGCAATGTTACAACTGTGGTAAATATGGACATTTCAAGCGAGAATATTGTCTACGAAAGCAAGGCGGCAATGAGAACGGTCAATTCAAGAACAATGAGAATGGCTCTGCAAGGCAAGTGCATTCTCGAACAAGAAGACATCGGAGAAAACAAATCAAACTGAATAATCAAAATAACTCTACGAAAGAAGCAGGGGTATATAAAGACGTAACTATAGGAAATATAAAGTCAAGTATTCTAATAGACACAGGCGCAACCATCACTCTTATATCAAATAAACTATTCAATAGTTTGAGTAAGGAAGAGATACCAAAGCTCAATCAAGTGGTTCAAAGTATTATTTCAGCAAACGAAACCGAACTAAACGTTGCGGGAAAAGGAGAATTTCACAATGGGATTGATCAAAATGTATACTTATCAGAGGCAGCAGTAGCGGATCTTGCCATTGAGCATGTGAAGGGTATAATTGGTTTAGATTTTCTCAAGAATTGTTGAGCATCCAGACTTATCTAGACCATATATCCTAGACACTGACGCGAGTAATAACGCTTTTGGAGCTGTGCTATCTCAGGAAATTGATGGTAAAGAGAGAGTAATTGCTTTTGGAAGCAGAATATTTTCAATAAAAGAACGTACATATTGTGTAACCAGAAAGGAACTATTATCAGTAGTAAATCTTCGTCATTTTCTGTATGGCCGAACATTCATCGTTCGAACCGACCACTGCTCATTGCAACGGTTATTTCACGTCAAAAACGGAGAGGGACAATTAGCAAGATGGCTTGAGGTGTTGAGGTATGACATGAACATAAAACACAGACCAGGAAGTCAGTATCAGAACGCAGATGCGTTAAGTAGGATACCTTGTAGACAGTGTGGATATAGCTCTGATTGGAAGGCACAACATATTGTACACACAGTGTCATCAAAGCCTGCAGATTAATGTGAAAGAGACACAAATGACGACACCGAAATATCACTCAAACATTTTCAAGACAATAACAAGAATTTGCAAGTTGTAAAACAGTGGGTACAAGACGGACACAAGTCAAACCTAAAAAACCTAGGAATATACATCAGGAAGGAGTGCTTTGCAGAGAGACAACAACAAAAGTAGAGGGATAGTGCCTCTCAAAGAATGACGTTGAATACTTAAGCAGTGCCATGCTAACAAGAAGTCAGGCCACCTTGGCATCAAGAAAACACTATCGAGAATCAAAGATAGGCTCTACTGGCCTGGTGTACGACAGGACATAGTAGCATATATAGCCGGTTGTTTAGTGAAGTTTGTGCCAAGAGAGAAAAAGAATAAACGGCAAAGAGCTACTATGCAGTTGCAGAAACCGGGTTACCAAATGGAAAGGATTGCTATGGATATATTGGGAGAAATACCCGAATCCGAGAGAGGACAAAAGTATATCCTAGTCATTAGCGATTATTAAAGCAAATAGACTGAAAGATTTCAAATGCCTAACATACTTGCGTCAACTTAAGCCAATATATTAGTAGCAGAGGTTATTACGCGTTTCGGCGTGCCTACTGTAGTTCACTCTGACCAAGGTGCGCAGTTTGAGAGCGAATTATTTAAAGAAATGTGTCAGCTACTACAGAAAGACAAGATTACAACAAAGCCCTATCATCCGCAGTGTGACGGAATGGTAGAGAGATTCAATGACACATTGGCAAAAAAATGTGGACTGCTTATTTTGATGAACACCCTACCAATTTGGATTGCTATGATGGCGTATACCTGGTCGTCTTTCCTAAATTTTCTCCAGTTTTTAAACTGTTTGTTATAATACTTTTTCTGACGTACCATTTCCTGTCCTACGTGTTTTCTAACAAAGTGGTGAGCTTTCTCCAGTCGTTTCTAACAAAGTGGTGAGCTTCCTCCAGTCGTTCTTGAGGTTCCCATGTCCATTTGTTTTGGGGAATTTTCTTAAAATTATCAGGTACCTCGTACATCAGGTCCACAGGTGTCGCAACTTCGCGACCTGACATCATGCGATTAGGCGTACATCATGCGATCTCATGTTGAGCTGATCTATATGTAATTCGAAAAGCTGGATATTCTCCCAAATTTACATGCTACTGGCGTGGTCCTTTTCGAGTACTCAAAGAATACTCGGATGTCAACTATCTCATTAACTGTGGAAGGCTTGGTCGACCACAGGTTATACATGTAGATAGAATAAGGTGTACAAGGATTAACTTCTGAGAGGAGAAACAGAGATGAACGAAAATGAAAACCAAGATGATACTGTGGAGCCGGAAAGTGTGTTGCCCGAAATTTCTAATAATGAGCTTGATAGTGCGGGGAACATTTTTGACATTTTTGAACAAAGTGATTCAAGGGATGAATCAGACTACACAGGGCGTCCACGAACGGTTACTAAGCAGTCGACAAGGCTGCATGATTTTGTTAGATAATGTGGACCGCATAGTTGTATAAATATATATATATATATTCTTTATCATTTTCTAAAATTTGTAAATTAATAAATGAAGTATGTATTAGTAAATAAATATAGATATATATATTTATATTGGTTAATTTCTAAAGAATATGTCGACAAAAGTTATTGAGTTATTTTTATTTTCTTTTGCAGAAATGGTGAAGACAAAAATTACAGTGAGAAATAGACAGGACTGGCGCTGCCATTTTTGTAATACAATTTGTAAAACTGAGGCTGCATGGGATGTACACACGCTCAAGTGTGCAAGAGTAAATAGAGAAAAGGAAAGGTTTCGGTGCACAGAATCCGGGTGTAATTATGCTTCGTCAAGAAAACAGGTTTTAAACAGACATAGGAAACGAATTCATGTTCTAGAGAAAGCTTTAGAGGAATCGGACTTGGAAACACAGAATTCCGATGTGTTGGATATTATTGATACGCCTGATGATCCGAGAACTGTGCGCAAACCAACAAGAACCAAACCTAGTAGCAGCTCCTAAAAGAAAGCAAGAAATTATGGACATGTTACAAAAATCAATATCTCCCATGAAAATTCCCAGAGTGCCATGCACTGTGTCCACAGAGCCAGCTTCAGTAGTTAGTGACAGCAGTAGTTCAGAATCTGACAACTCAACAATTTTCAGCACAGTCTGGACAGCTACTCTAGTTGTACCAGAGAGTTCCGGTATTGTTCAAAGCTCAATCTCGCCAAATATTATAGTTTCCACACCTATATCGAGTGCACCAATGCCACTACTACCTTTGTCTGTCGACATATGCACCTACACTGAAATATTGGGCCATCATAATCGTATCCGACGTAAACGGCATTTCATTGACAATGAGGGCATCCTTGTTTCTGAAACAGAGGAAGAAGAATGGGCTGATTTTTAAAGCACTATCTTTTAAACACACAAACCAACCAGAGAGGTTGAAGGTAGTTATATTATGAGGACACTAAATACTAGATGTTGCTTTGAAGTCTAGATTAACAGGCAATTTTTATATATAATTAAAAGTGTGGGAATCACTACTAAAAATGTTATTTTTGTGTATATTTTAATATGTATGTCCGTCTGATTGGGACGTTACATCCGAAGTCCCCTGTTCAGGGAGTACCACGCTTTGTGCACGTTAAAGATTCCTCTCAACACGCTTTTTGAGTGGTCCATAAGTGGCCGGTTGTTAGGCAAAATTATTTCATACCGGTTTTGGCTTGGTGATGTTTTCAGTGGTTTTCAAATGTATTATTTGGCTCGTTAAATTTCATGATTCAAGATTTATTGCTCACAAATCTGTCAGCAAACATATTTTAAAAGATGTAAAAGGACTTAAGGGTACTTAGAATAAAGTTTATATATTTAAGTTGATGCACATATCTTAAAAACGTTTTCTCCAATGAAAAGACAATAGTATACAGTTGAGTGCACGTGGGAATCTTATCATGTCGGGTAGATCATACATCTATTTAGTTGTGATAATGGTTAGTTACTGAAGAAGTAACAGTTGTCTTATGATATTTATATTTGAATTTTTGAATGGCATGGCTCGAGGCAATACCCGGATAGGGTTTGGGACTGAAAATTGTCCATTTGATGTAGATGTGCTCCATTAATATCGATAAAGGCAAGGACGCATTTCCTGGAGGCGTGGGTATTGTGATGAACATGGTTCACCTGTTTTATTTTACTAGGGTTCATCTTCTTATTTCTTTTATCAAGCTGAAACATTGTTATATAAACTCGTTGTGTTTGAAAACTGAACAGTTGTCTACTTTCGTTTTTTTTTTGTTACATTGCTATGGAAATTTATAATATTTAGAATCAGGAACGGACAGTTTATGATTAGCAAACCCGGAAATATTCCAATCGGTAGTTGTAATCATAAGGGCCGTCATTCAAACGTTTAGCTATAGGGGTTTAGGTATATATAAATACTCATAAGAATAAGATATATGGTACCGTCCAACGTAAATGGTATGGTCCAAAACATAGTATAAAAGCTAATCCACTGTCAGAATTAGGGTCGCTTGATGGATAATCCAGACGCCTTAAAAAAAGGAAAAAGATAATTATTTACACTATATAAAATATTTAATAGATTCTGAATAAGAATCTATCTACGTACCTGAATAAGGTTGCAGGAGTATCAAGGTTGTACATACGGACTGGGTAATAGGTGTATAGGCGACTGTGCAGTAATTGTGCACGGGTAAATACGTGCACTGGTTCAGCATTGCACAGGCGGAACAGGTCAGATAGTGCATAGGCTGAACAAACAAGATAGTACACAGGATAGTAGTGCATAGGTAGAATTCAGCAAAGTTTGGAATAATGCACAGGTTAGCACTGGTTGTTGCTTCAACAAGGTCTGTTCAGAGACAGCAACACGTCCCACAAATTGTTAGTGTGTGTCAGAGACCACAGTTAACAAATTAAAGATAAATATATACGAAACGGTGCAGCTTCCAATATCCAGGGGTAAACACTGGTATGATACTCATAAGTCACTACACCGAAAACGTGACAGGTTGACATTGGTATGTAGGAAGGTGATACATTCACAAGAACATACCTGGTTACTATGAGATTAAACCCAATTTAAAATATTTAAAATCTTTAAAAACAACAAAAAATAGTGAAAAGGTAGGAGTTTTGATCTGGTGGTCTAACACCTATATCTTGTTATTTAACTTTACTGAAATAGTCTCTTTTCACAATTGTTCAATAATACATACAAATGTTATTAAAAGTTAAAAAAAATCATCCATAATAATTTCAAAGGTTG
The DNA here is from genome assembly GCA_019925275.1 of Mytilus edulis. Lineage (NCBI taxonomy): Eukaryota > Metazoa > Mollusca > Bivalvia > Mytilida > Mytilidae > Mytilus > Mytilus edulis. The sequence goes on from CM034354.1 coordinate 91,114,732, forward strand.
TGTTGTGATGGTGCTCGTGGAAGGAAATTCCCTTAAAGTATTATTGTAATAATCCTGGTAATCAATGAAGTTGGTCAATGTTACTAATGTAGAATTTTTGTAATATAAATTTTTATTTTCATATCATTCTCAAATCTCATCTACAAATAAAGATGTACTAAAATTGATTCAGTAACCGATAGGACTGTACATCTTCCTCAACATTAGTTGGCATATGTCTTCAATATCAGAATACATGGTTTTAGAATAACTTTAAAGATATGATAGTATTTAAAACCCAAGACAATACTTGATACAGTTGGGTGAAAACTTATTTAACATACCTCTTCCAACTTTGGAAAAACAATAAAAAATAAGCCAGAATATTCGGACATATCTAAATTAAAAAACGAGATGTATTATACATGTTTCTTTAGATTCTGTACAACAAGTGCACAATTCTGTTTCACTATATTTATATTTCTTAAGTTAAGTAGATGTTCCTAGAATTATAAGGAGTAATTTCTTGTATACGAAATTGGGTTTCCTTTATTTTATAAAGAATTTTTTTATAAAAATGTTTTGATCCTGCTTTATTCACTGTTTATATGGCGGTTACAATACTGTGATTGACTGTATTTAATTTAAAAAAAAGACTTGTGATGTGACCTGTATGACGAGTTGTCTCATTGGCACTCGTGCCACAGCCACATCTTCCTATATATAATGTGAATGAATAACATTTTCCATTCCTTTGTATGTGCAAAGAGTAGTCCATAGAACTCTAGGGAAGTTGTTTCTATATAATAGTTTCTAATAAATTCATCAAAATTGTAAAATTCGCCAATTTCCTTAATGAAATTATTTATAAAAAATATACTATTCTTTATCCAACTACAAATGTATTATAGAAAGCTGTTCTCCCACCAATCAATGGTTGAGCCAAGATGTCACTTGGGGCTGAGGTCAGAGCTTCACACAGTGTGGCTCATGATGAAATTACATTTTGATCAATGCCATTCATTTCAAGAGTATAGGCCAGTTCCGGGATACAGTTTTCAGACGAATCTGTCATGTGACTTCGATGACCACGTGACAAAAATGTATGCATAGAAATTTCAAACATAATTATTATGTTGAGCAAACGGATGATAAAGTTTTATTTTGTACTGCACAAAATATTTGCAAAATTAAAATCTTAAAGGATGGTCACCCTCCCTCAGTCATACGGCAATCACGATTATGTACTTACGGAACATTAGTTATTTCTATACTACCCTACAGAATGACGATTATGAAAGTACTAGAAAATTTTAATAGAGCAGGGATACAGACGGGCATTCTATCTGGTAAATGACGCCATAAAGCAGTGAGAAATTGACGATCTTTCCGGTGAAAGACATGATTCCAGAAATGACCTATCTGCCAATAACACCTCCATGATGATAATTTGTGGGTGTATAACACTTTCTTAACCCAGGCTAGCTTAAGTGATTTTATAAAGGATTCAATATGTGTCATTACTACACTGCCCCTCGTAATTTTAAATAAATATTTTTTTTTTTTTTTTTAAGCTCCTCACCACAGCTCTTTTTTAACCCAAGCCATATACCTTTGTTTTTATTTTTTCAAAATAAGTCTTTAAACCAGAGCATGAGTGAAATAAGTCTATCTTAAGAGATTCTTCACTATCGTCCAGGATCTAAGTCGAATCATCAGCATACTGGTGGAGTAAACATTCAGAAGTCCATTATTGTTGTCATATTTTATTGATGTACTAAGCAGTTCCAAACAAAATAAAAAGATAGGGAGACAGTGTATCCCCTTGTCGTACTCCCGCTCAACTATAAAAAATCACAATAGATAGCCATTATTTTGAATATAACTTTTTGAATTATAGTATAGGGTTGTGAACCATTTCACTATTGTGTCACCAAAACCTAGAAATTTCAAAGTTTAGCATATAAAGTTCACTCCAGAGAATTAAACGCTTTTGCAAAATCTAATAAGATAAGTAAGACAGGAATTTCTTGCTCGTCTGCTTTTTGTATTAGGTCATTTATAAGACGTGTACACTCACAAATATATCTGCCTTTCATAAAACCAGTTTAAGTTGCACAAATCAGGTTATCAAAGACTTTTTTAATTCTGTTTGCAATACATGTTGATGCTATTTTATAGTCTACATTAAGTAGTGAAATAGGTCGCCAATTTTTTTTTAAATGTTTGGGTTTTCTCTTAGTGATTACTCAATGTGTTTGTGAAATTGATAATTTACCTTCTTGAGATGCTTCCTTGAAAGAACCATTATCTTTGACATTAGTCAACGAAAAGTTCGGAAAAGAAAATAGACTTGAAAGTGATATATCAATTTTGAATATGGGAAAATTTTATATCTTTGCTTACCAGTATGTAACTTCACTGGTGTGGTATGTTGAATAACGTTTATACAAAGGTCTGTTGTCGTTTTCAATCTGTAAAGTCATTTTCGAAAACATTTGCAATTACCATGAATAAACAAATAAGATGAGCTGAAAATGCAAGAACTATCAGAGATGCTATGCTGAGCCTGACTCAGCTAGTATAATCATGTGATTGTATCGCAATCTCGGCAAATTATAAAGAATAACAACTTGTGTGTGAAGATTGTAGATTATAATTCCACCAGAAATGATACAGGAGTTTTTACAGAGTGTGTATTGTTTGGTAAACTGAAAGAAATAAAAATACAATATTTACAATATGTACGAAAGAAATATATGAATGTTCAATGCAATAATAATATCAAGTCAAAAACAAAAGTAGAATTCTCAGTACAATTTAAAGTAATAAACAATTACAGTTCATATTTGTTGAATAAACGTGTTTGTCAAGTTAATGGAATTAACGGAATATATATTTAACAGTTTATAATTAATTTGAAACGTACTAGACGGTGATTTGTCACAATATCCACAGGAGCTGTTTTGTCGTGGCATCCATTTGCAATAGACAGGTGAGGAAGAGAACGTAAACGGTAGTGAAAATACGGATAAGTCCAGATTATTTCCGGATAATGTGAATGTCTGAAAATTCAATCCAATAACCTTTATAGTAAATATAATTGCGAATGTGATGCAGAATACTCCCCGTCTGAAATCTATCTGATATCACTATTTCAGAAAGTATAATTACACATATGAATGTCACTATATGAATCCAAAATATATACATATAATTACACAGGGTTGTTCTCTATGAGAAGAATCATGTCCACGATAGGGCGTGTGTAGGTTGTGGCTTTTCCATTAACGATTACTCGCACTTCTGCTTTTCGGACATGTTCGTCTGAACTTTTAAATGAGTTCACTATAATTCCAACGGGCCATTGGGTACGGCAAAAGTGTTTGTCCTTTAGAAGAATGACGTCTCCTTCGATGAGATCACGGCGATCTTCGGTCCATTTTCGTCGTTGTTGTAGTAACGGCAGGTACTCTTTCCTCCAACGGGACCAGAAAACACTGGCAAGAGCCTGTACTCGTCTCCATTCGGCAAGACATAGATCTCGTTTATCGAATTCTCCAAGATGATCTGAAGTGAATATGTAGTCGGTTTTCTGTGTCAATAACATAGCCGGAGTTAATATTAACGGATTCTCTGGATCTGTTGATACCGGTACCAGAGGTCTAGCGTTCGCTATTGCTGAAACTTCTGCCATTAGTGTGTTGAGCACGTCATGCGTTAGGCTTCTTCCGGCTGCATTTAGAAGCATAGAATCAAGAATTCTCCTGGTGATACCAATCATTCTCTCCCAGGCTCCACCCATGTGGGACGAATGCGGCGGATTGAAGATCCAAGTTGTACCAGAATTGTACAGAAAGTTCCTGAAGGGTCCATCTTCAACATTGATTGAGTCAATCTTTAAATCGTCGATTGCGCCGATAAAGTTCGTTCCACGATCAGATCGAAAAACCATAACTTGGCCTCTTATAGCGGCGAATCTCCTGACGGCGTTTATGAAGGCCGAAGAACTCATTTCCTCGATTAATTCGATGTGAATAGCTCTTGTCACTAAGCATGTGAATAAAATTGCCCAACTTTTTGAGTTGGCGTATCCACCACGTGTTTTACGTGAAACAATTGTCTATGGGTCCAAAGGTGTCTATTCCAACGTTAGTAAACGGAGGTGAAGGTTCAAGACGGTCCTCTGGCAAATCAGACATGATTTGATACTCGGTTTTTCCTCTGAGTTTGCGGCATGTCACGCATTTGTGAATAATAGATGAGATCAGGCGTTTTGCTCCTACGATCCAAAATCCTGCGGATCGAATCGATTCATCCATGAAATGGCGATCTTGATGTTTTATCTTGTTGTAGTAGTGTCGAACTAATAATGTCGCTATATGATGGCGTCCAGGGACGATCAATGGTTTCTTTTCATGGAGGTCTAAATCAGATTTGGCAATACGGCCTCCTACTCGTAACAGTCCTCGTTCGTCCAAAAACGGATTGAGGTTAGCTATCGGGCTCCGCTTATTAATTTGTTCCTGACGTTTTATACAATCTATTTCATCTCCATAAACTTTATATTGAGCAGATATTAAGATGAAATTTTCGGCATTCGAAAAGCCTTCCAGAGAATTCACTGGTGCTGCCTGTTTTGACCCGTGTAAACGGGAGAAACGTTCTAAAAAGGCTATCGCTCGCACATGTGATGTCCAGTTGGAGAATCTGTTGAATCTATCAGTTCCGATACCTTTATGCTCAAGTGTGGCTAATGTTTTTGCAACATTAACAGTTGCACGTATTTCTCCATCTTCCTCTGGGTCTATTAGCTGATAAATGTCCTCAGAATTCTTCTGTTCTGAGAAAAGAAGTTGTCTTGGTCCTAATAACCATTCACTGCTATGAATTTCGTGAGCAGGTACGGACCTCGTTCCCGGATCTGCGGGATTACGGTTAGTTGGTACATAATTCCATTGACTTTAAGAGCTAAATTTTCTTATTTGTTCTACTCTATTGGCGACGTAGATAAAGAACCTTCTTGTTTCGTTACTGATGTAACCTAAAACCACTTTACTGTCTGTGTAGAATTTTACGGTGTCTATATGTAAATCTAAATTATCCATGACGGTTTGTGTGATCTCAACTGCTAATACAGCAGCTGATAGTTCAAGACGTGGAATAATATGACCACTTGTTGGTGCAACCTTAGCTTTCCCAAGAATTCACCTATGTTTGGTTCACCACTACTGTCGGTCGTACGTAGGTATGCAACAGCTGCTATGGCTTTTTCTGATGCATCAGAGAAGATATGCAACTCCTTTGTGGCGGTTTTGCTGAGATACGGTACGTAGGTACGTGGAATGCGTAATGTTTCGATAGCAATTAGAGTATCTCTCCAAGATTTCCACTCCGCTGCTGTTTCATCAGAGAGAGGTTGGTCCCAATCGACGGTTTCTGATACTATTTTCCTTAATAGGAGTTTCCCTTGAATAATCACTGGAGGCAAAAATCAAAGAGGATCGTAGAGACTGTTTATCGTAGATAAAATTCCTCTCCGAGTGATCGGTTTGTTTTCTGATGATAACTGAAATAAGAAGTTATCAGTGTTTACGTCCCAGCTGAGACCAAGACTACGTTGTAGGGGTTTGCTGTCACATTCTAAGTATAGATCTTTCAGATTTGAAGCCAAATCACTGGCATGAAATGCAGACATAACTTCCGCACAATTAGAGGCAAACTTGTGAAGACGTAAGTTTCCATATTTTGCTAATGCTTGCTGTGTGTCCTTCATGAGCTTAACAGCTTCCTCTTTAGTAGGACATGACGTTAGACCGTCGTCGACATAGAAGTCTCTTGTAACAAAGCTAGTCACGTGACTGCCAAACTCTAGTTCTGATGCTTGAGCTGCTTTTCTGAGTCCAAGCGTAGCAACGGCAGGTGACGGACTATTTCCGAAAACATGAACTCTCATGCGGTATTCGACAAGGTTCTCCTGTAGGTCATTGTGTTTATGCCATAAAAATCTCAGGTAATTTCGGTGGTCTTTTCTGACAACAAAGCAGTGAAACATATGTTGAACGTCTGCAGTTACTGCGACCATTTCTTTCCTGAAACGCAGCAGTACTCCCAAGAGATCATTGGTCAAGTCTGGACCTGTAAGCAGGACGCTGTTAAGTGAAACTCCGTTACATTGGCGGAAGAATCAAACACACCTCTTATCTGATCGGGTTTCTTCGGATGATAAACACCAAACAATGGCAAATACCAGCACTCCTCACGTTCATGCAATGGTGGAGCGAGCTCTGCATGATTATTATCTAGGATCTTACTCATAAATGTAAGAAAGTGTTCCCCCTTAGCTGGGTTTCTATTCAGACTGGTGTCTAACATTTTAGCACGATGAAGAGCTTGTTGTCTGTTGCTTGGCAATGGCTGTCTTGGCACTCGGAACGGCAACGGTGCTACCCAACTTCCTTCTGAGTCTCTCACAAATTCGTTGTCCATCTGCTTCATGAACATTTTGTCCTCATATGACTGTCCAGTCTTATCATCGTCCCTTGTTTTTTCAAAGAGTGGCGATTGTAAATCTTTCGTTACAGGGTCTGTGTAGTTTTCCCGGATATCAAACTTGCTTGGGCATGGTTGAAAGGTTGAAGGTTGTCCTGTAGGTAAAATGTTGGTTATTTTGACATTTAACTCAAGAGGCACATGCTGCTTGTTAATGCAGGTTTCTCCTATCACTACCCAACCCAGTTTCAATTGTTGTGCGTATGGAGTTCTGGGTGGTCCTATGCGCTGGTCAAGGACGTGGTGTGCCTCTATAAGGTCTCTGCCAATTAGAAGAAGAATTTGGCAATTTTCGTCTAATGGTGGAATGCTTCCTCTGAGTTCTTTTAGATGAGGGTGATGCATTGTGACTTCCGGAGTAGGAATTTCGTCCCTATTATTGGGAATATGATCACATTCTATCAGTACAGGAAGATCAAACTTGTCATTACCATTGATTGATTCCATGACGAAACATCTTCCTCTTTTCCCAGAAGTGACTACTTTGCCGGAGCATGTTGATAGAGTATAGTTCTCCGGTTTATCTTTGACGTCGAAAAGATTAAAGAATTCGGGCGATGCTAGTGACCGGTTGCTTTGGTCATCAATGATGGCGTACATGCGAATAACTTTGTACTGGTTATCTTTGTGATAAACATTCACAGGAAGTATTTTAGCACACGATTTCCCGCTATATGTATCTTTTCAGATCTCAGTACAGATAGAGTTGACTGAGGTTGACTTAGTTTCAGCCGATTCTGTAGGCTCCCCGCCGTAGGCTTGCTTAGGTGGTTAGATTTGTATCTAGACCCCCTTGTAATCCACTTTTCCTGAAGTCCATATGGTAGTTTTTCAATGACAGGGTTTATTCCGGTCGGTGAATCAAAATAAGCTAGCAGACATCCCAGCTTGGGATTTTCCATGTGGTATTCTATTTCTGATAGAATGTCAGACAGTTCATAAAGACGTGCGTTGTCCTTATTCGTCAAGGTTGGGAATTTGTCAAGTTTACTCCTGAGAGAGGCTTCCAACATTTCTGGAGCACCATACCGCTCGTCAAGCCTCTTCCATAATCTTTGTATACCTATTGTAGGATTATTGGCGTTCGACGCTTATGGCATGTTTAGCAGACTCGGGACCGAGCCACTTGATCAATAAATCAATCTGTTCCGAGTCAGATACTTGTAACTCGTCTGTCACGTTTTTAAAGCTTGCTTTCCATGTATGGAAGGATTCTGCCCGATCGTTAAAGCTTGTTAAACGGGAGAAAAGCAGGTCCTTACGCAAGAGAAATCTAGTAATCTCCGATGTTGGGTTGATTTGTTGCTGGTGTGCAACAGGGATCTCTTCTATTACGCCTTGTTTTTGGTGTGAAACAGGGATCTCTTCTTTAACACCCTGTTTTTGGTGTTCAGCAGGGATCTCATCTGAAAGGTATAGTTTTTGTATGCTGGTTACTAATCCCAGATCTGGGATTCAGGTAACTTTCGGTGACTTAGTATTAGAAGGCAAGACAGCAGATGTCTGTGACAGTAAGTTCAGTGCCACGGATGGCACGAACGCTGGTGCTTCGTGACTCAGCTCGATATGAACAGGAATTTGTTTTTTTCTTTTGAGGTCTTGTTTCTTCCTTTACAGCAGTTGATACAGGAAGTTTATTTACGAAATCTTGCACACGCTGGAGCGGGTCTTCCCTTTCATCAGGGAGATCGCTAAATGCTTGGCTGCCGTCGTAATCTAAGACACGACTTTTTCCCGTGTTGCATTGGCAGCCTCCTGTTCCATTAAAGTTTTCCTGCGTATGGCCTCACGTTTCATTTCAGCTCTCTGGTGTGCAGACTCAGCATTTCTACGTATAGCCTCTTGCTCCGCCTCGGCTTTTCTGCCTGTTGCTTCTTGATCTGCTCTGATGGCTTCTTGTTCCGCCTCGGCCTTTATTTCATTTTGCTTGAAAAGAGTCTATTCTTCTATCATTGCCTCCTGCTTTAGGAGCAAGGCCTGTTTTTCAGCAAAGGCTATCTGAGTTCTGGCAGCCTCTGCTTTGGCACGCTTCTTCCGTGCAAGACTTGAAATGTCAGAGACGTTGGAGCTCCCACTGCGTGAGGTTTTCTTACCTTTTGAGCCTGAGGTCCTTGTTTTAGTTGATTTAGCCTTAGTGAGGGCAAAGCGATGCTCGTGTAAAGAGTCCATGGCCAGTTCCACTTTGGACAGACGGAGACTCAATGTAAGGTTACATGCGTCTATGTCTTTTTGACTGTCCAACGTTCTGGTCCTTTTTAGAAAGTCCAGATATTCGTCTGTGAGCCTACGATAATTTGTACAGGCTTTTACAAGATTGTCCTGGGCTGTTAAGACTTGCTGAAGTTCAATGGGAGGTGTGGTGATTTCCAATAACTGGGTTGTTTTATCTGACCAAAGGACCTCTAATTCCTCACAGAACTTGTTACGTTTTTCTGTGTAGGCTCCTTTACCTTTTTCGGTGAGATCCCGTACTCGTCTAGTCTCGGGATTTTCATCTAAATGTGTGGTATTAGACGGATTTTGTAATAGTTCTAGATCTGGGACATTTCCCTCTGGGGGCTGTATCTCTTCCACGTGACGGGGATCCATGTTGACTCAACGTTGTTGGGTTGCTGCCTAGTACACACAAGTTACGTAGTCCACTGTCAGTGTAAAGGTATGAACGTTGTTATGTTGTCGTTCCTTGTCTGGATATGTAAAGACAGGTTGTCGTCAATTTACTATGCTGGGCCTGACTCAGCTAGTATAACCATGTGATTGTATCGCAATCTCGGCAAATTATAAAGAATAACAACTTGTGTGTGAAGATTGTAGATTATAATTCCACCAGAAATGATACAGGAGTTTTTACAGAGTGTGTATTGTTTGGTAAACTGAAAGAAATAAAAATACAATATTTACAATATGTACGAAAGAAATATATGAATGTTCAATGCAATAATAATATCAAGTCAAAAACTAAAGTAGAATTCTCAGTACAATTTAAAGTAATAAACAATTACAGTTCATATTTGTTGAATAAACGTGTTTGTCAAGTTAACGGAATTAACGGAATATATATTTAACAGTTTATAATTAATTTGAAACGTACTTGACGGTGATTTGTCACAATATCCACAGGAGCAGTTTTGTCGTGGCATCCATTTGCAATAGACAGGTGAGGAAGAGAACGTAAACGGTAGTGAAAATACGGATAAGTCCAGATTATTTCCGGAAAATATGAATGTCTGAAAATTCAATCCAATAGACTTTATAGTAAATATAATTGCGAATGTGATCCAGAATAGATGCCATGGCAATTTGATTATAAAAATTATCAATGCACTACTAATTAACTTCAATATCTATTACTGTAGTTTCACCTTTTTCCCACATGAATGATATAAATAATATTAATAATAAAAAAAATAGGCAGCTATTTCTTTACATTAATCCGGGTTCGTTTTACCATCCTAATCCGGCTGGTCTGGGGCATTAGCCAACAATAATTTCGGAAAAGAAAACTGATTTGAAACTGATAATTAATTATATCAATATAGTAATCTTTGAATTCTATACTATCTTCCTTTTATCATACAAAAAAATATCTTTTTGAACCTCAAATTTTTAATCAGAGACTGAATATCGGGTGCACTATTTGCTATTGAAGCCAACATTTAATTATTAAGGTGAAAAGTAAGGTACACAAGCAGGTATTAAACTACATTCAGACCATGCGATTTTCTTCGCTTCAACGTTGGATTAAATTATTAATAGGTATAAAAGACCGCTCCCATTTATATGTACGATATTCATTTCCAAACTTATCAGTTTTCGAAAGCGTGCAGCAACTTCTCAGATTTTTGGAAAACATCACCAGTGTCTGAGCAAAACGTTAATGAACCAAGAGTTTGTCAAAGAACGTCTCCTCCTTTTTATCAAAAAAAAATCCGTATGAACTTCACAAATAACACACGATGGTCTTGACGTATAGATTTTGGGTACTAAAATTGTTAAACATCTTACGTTTTAACGTTTTATAGTATTCTTATATAGTTATGTCTTTTTTAATATTAATTTTACTGATTAATCTGGGTTTTCTTGTGGTATCCATTTGACGTGGCTCTGTTCTTAAACATCCCGTCATAGTGTTATTGTTCTATGATGAGTTTTGAATTCTTTCTTTCACTTTAGCTAATATGCCTTGTCTATAAGCCCTTTTGTGTTTCTTTGTTACATATGACTTATATATCCCGTTATTATGCCATGAAACGTTTTGTATTCTTGCCTTTCATTGATCTGATATGCTTTGTTTATATGACGTGACTCTACTTAAACATCCCGTCATTTCTATTATTTATGTTTAAATTTTTGGTTGTTTTGGGGTGTTAAAGATAATAACACAATGTTGACTGCTGTATCCTTATTTTTAGCATTTTATTTTTATCTTTCCCATCCAATATAGGTCAACAAATGTTTACTTTTTGGAGAATAATAATACCCTGTTTTGCCCACGTGACTTTAGCTAATCTGAAATGCAATATATCAAAATTCCCCCAAAAATTACTTTCATTTGTATCTAAAACAAATTTGAGGAATTGCGATGACTAGGTTTTTTTTTTTAAAAGCCAATTTTTAAATCCATAATGCACTATCCCTTATAAAAAAAATCGATGGTCATGAACATCATACATTCCTTCTAAACTTAAAATGAGGATCTAACTACCTCCTAACTTTTAATTGTATCAAACAAACCATTTACATACGAACACGAACGAAGTATTTTGCGGTCCTTAAATTTTCCTGAAATTACCAGGCTTTTGAATTTTGGAGTTTCGGTTCAAGTCCAAAGAGACGCTGGGAGGTCTAAATGAATCGGATCATCCCACATACATTGAGGTTTTCACATCATTGTCATGAACTGTATAATGTTTAGACATAAGACACTGGCATTTGGTCGGGACAGACAGCTAGAGAAACAGTAAAACGTGCGGGGTAATTTCTATCCTATATATCCATAAACTGCGTTAGCAGATAAAACGTCGATTTGCAATCTACGAATGACATACATTTTTACTCCATGTCTCAACCGCATTTATGATTTTGAATCGTTTATTGTATTACGAGTTCTACTTTAATAACGTAAGATAACTTCATAAAATATGGGTGTCAAGGACCATAACAACAATTCTTCAAGAGATGTTCCTTCCATGAAAACCATTTCAACTGATTTTTGTTGAATTTCATATTTTTAGTGACAGCGGTCTCGATTATGGGAAAATGGTGAAAGAGAACATTTTAGCAAAAACAAATCACAATAGGGCTTGCAACTTTCGGTGACCAATTTTTAGTTGTTATTTTTTATTTTTATCTTTTTTATTATTATTGTTATTTTGTGATTATTTAACAACATTAATATAAGATCGGACCAGGATCATTCAAAATTTACATAATTCATTGAAACACTCATAAATCATTCAACCAGCGTTTGATTTTGATTGACTAGATTGCTTCATAGGATTTGATTAAAATGTTAAAAGTTAACAGACGAACGGACAACGAACAAACTAACATACGACTGGCGATTAGTGATTACATGTAGTGTAAACACGCACACATTTTAAAAGACACTTGTATTATAGCATTGACGGACTAACTTGATTAATAATTGTTAAAGAAAAGCAGTAATGTTGTATGGGTACATTGGTTTTTTTTTTTAAATGACAAAAACTTCTGCCTTCAGCGATCAAATTTTTCTTCCAATTTTAGGATCTTTCAATACCAACAGGATATTGTATATAAACCTCCCTTGCCTTGTCTGGCGTCCTTTTCGTTGGTGGTGTTAGAGTTGTCCTTCTCTTCTCTGTCATTATAAGCATCAATGATACCATTTGGCCTGTGGTCATCCTCAGCAACAATGATACCATTTGGCCTGTGGTCATCCTCAGCAACAATGATACCATTTGGCCTGTGGTCATCCTCAGCAACAATGATACCATTTGGCCTGTGGTCATCCTCAGCAACAATGATACCATTTGGCCTGAGGTCATCCTCAGCAACAATGATACCATTTGGCCTGTGGTCATCCTCAGCAACAATGATACCATTTGGCCTGTGGTCATCCTCAGCAATAATGATACCATTTGGTCAGTACTCACCCTCAATTTTAGGATCTTTCAATACTATCAGGATATTGTATATAAGCCTCTCTTGCCATGTCTGACGTCTTTTTTTTTTTTTTTTTTTGGCGGTTGTTGGATGATTTGTTCCTCTTCGTCTTCGTCATTATCAACAACGATAATACCATTTGGTCTGTGGTCATCCTCAGCATGTTGTGCAGCACCTTCTTGTTGTTTATCAGCATCGACATCGGCCTATGAAATGTTTCTAAATCGTGGTTTTTGATACATTTTGATCATTTCGAAAGACTTACTTTTTCAAACAAACAAAAAACTCGTATGAATGGTACTTGAAAATACTTCAATACGCCTTGGGAAACGGTCATTTAATTTAAGAAGAAGGGTAAGAGGAATTATTTGTCGGACGAATTATTCGTTTTCTAATGATCGTTTCCGTAAATGCATATTGTTTAAATTGCCTTCTTATCTTATATTTTCTAATTTCTTCTAATGTTTGTTCTAACTTTGGTGTTAACTTGGTAAATACATAGATAAATCATTTTCACTAGACGTAATAAATGAATTATTATAAACGGACCTGTATTGATATTCCATAGAACTGCTTAATTTACAAACCTTCTTGACCAATTGTATTTTTACGACAGGATGCTGGGTTTTTTTTTGTATTATCTGAAGTCTTTAGTCTTTATTTCCTCTATTAGTCCAACAGCTCCTCATTTTTTCACAAGTTCCTTCTTTTGTCAGTAATTTCACTTGGTCTGACATCCTTCTTTTTATGTTTCTGGAATGATCCTTATTTGTATAAGGTCGGTCTGTGTAGCCTCTTGGAGCATTTCGATCCCCTTTTTAACATCTTCTAACACCACTGGCCATTTGCACCTGTTGGATTGCGTTTTTGATTTCGCTGGTGTAAATTTTCGCGATTTTCATTGAATAAGTTGTACGGAATATTTTGGCGGTTTTTATTTTGGTGGATTCAAAACTTTTATCGATACATTAGCTCTTTTAAATTGGCGGAATTTATTTTGGTGATTTTTTATCTATCAGCGAAAGTAGGCGAAAATTACCCGCTATACGGTATATGATTGCAGTATAAGAAATTGTTCAGACATCTTTTCACACGTCGTTGATAGATGAGAGTGAGAAGCCCGTGGTATACTTGTATCTGTATATTAATTTTTGGGGTGCGAGACAACCTATATTAAACTGAAAATTTATATACATTTGTGTACATGCAATTTGTGAATATTTTCAGGGGTTATTTTGAGTTTTGGGAGTGCAAGTGTAGCACTACTTTTATAATGACATATATCTTTTTTGTAACTAATATTTGATATTGATATTTAAATTGAACTGATATATCCCATTCAAAACTGAAATAGAGTGGACGGATCCAAGCCAGTCATGCAGTACGTTTTTCAAAATTGTTTAACCTTCATATTTTAAAACGTACATGTAATACTACAGGTTTATAACAATAAAATCAGCACCAAAGGTTATTTGTTGTGAATAAAATATGGTTTATGTATTCGAAAATGCAAACACCACCACCGTTACCACACTTGCTATATTAACAATATTTTGCATTTTTACTTTAGATCATGCAGCATGTTCAATATGATTTTTACCGTAGAATACTTCGTATACCTCTTCCAAACTTTTTTTTTTTTAATTTTTATTTTTTTATCCAACATCTATAATATACAACAGTACAATTATCAAACAGTAAGCTCATATATATAAATGTAATATAATGCAACCTATCAGAAAATGTATAGAACTTGAAAATAACATTTTGTTGGGATTTTATAATTGTGTCTTATTAAAAAGGACATACAAAAAAAAGTATAGAGAATTAATAAATAAAAGAATTAAAAGATGATTAAGAAAAATAAAAAAACAAAATTAAAAAAACAAAAAACAAATATAAGAAAAAAAAAATTTAGTTTGATGTCTGCTAATTTTGTATAGTTGCTAATCCACCAAATTATCCTGTAAAGCCTCTTAGTAAATGCACCAAGCTTGATTAAACTTGTCAAAACATTTATTTTTAATTGATATCTTCTTCTCCAAAATATAATGATGCTTTATTTTTTCAATCAATGCTGTTAAACTTAATTCTCCTTTAAAATATCGTGTATTATAAATATATTGTTTAATCCAGAGAAAAATATTGTTTTGAGGGTCACCTTTGTACATTCGTGATAAATTTCCAAACAAAAAAATATCTTGTGTAAATGGTATACTAATACCATTCTGGAGAAACCACATTTCAGTTTGCTCAATAAATTGTTGTACATAATAACAGTCCCACAGTATATGTTCAATTGATTCAAGTTCAGTGTTACAAAAAGTACAATATGGGTTTTGCACTATCCCAATTTTGTTTAAAAACGTATTTGTTGCAAGAATTTTATGATTAATTCTATACTGAAGCCATTGTAGCTTAGTATTTTTTGTAATAGCAAATGGTAATTGAAAAATCTTTTTCCAGTTTTGATTTTCTAAAACTAAAATTGCTTCCCATCTTTTTACTCCTGTAGGAACAGTGTTGTTTTTGTTTAGCACCAAATACATATCTTTAGATCCCTTTTTGCTTTTGAGAATGGACTTTATATAACAGCATTAGATCACGAATTCATGAAAATGAATGGTTATGATAGATGTTTATGGTACAAAAATTGTTCTTCCATAGGATTTTTGGAGACTGTCCTTTAATTTGAAGAAGTCTTTGTGTTCATTTTACCAAGAGTTGAAGGATTGCGACACGGTCAAGGAAAGATAACACTTCTTACACTTACTTGTGTGGCTAAGACTCATTGAAAAACATCAGTTCGACCAATTGTTAATACAATGGCTGATTTTGTGGGAAGCATGTATCCCATTGATTTGAAGGCCTGGTTTAGACTCTTGGTCGTCATAAAATAGGAAAATGGTCAAAAATGCCAAATGTATTAGCTTGTATTGATGGTACATTTCATTAATTCCAGGCAAAGAACCTAAAGAAGAACTTTATAGTGGTCATCGCAAATTCCTTTGTTTCCATACACTGGTAACTATTAATTATTACATGTGTATACGGCCTTATATTTTACTTCCGTAGATCTAACATGCGGACCTCTACGAAGACACCCAAGTGCAAAGAAAGAATCAAATAACATACCTTCTCTGTTTCTTTGTTAATTATATGACTGTACAACTTGAAGACCAACCATAACGCAAAAAAAAAAACAGGTTTAATCCACCATTTTCTACATTTGAAAATGCCTGTACCAAGTCAGGAATATGACAGTTCTTGTCCTTTCGTTTTTTTTATGTGTTCTCCGATTAGATTTTCCTCTGAGTTCAGTATTTTTGTGATTTTACTTTTTTTTAAACAGATGAAATCTGTGGGTGTTACCTCATGTACCTGTAGAATTCCGAGATGGGTTTTTTTCTGCTTCTCTTATTTGAAAGACAATAAAACATAAAAAGACATATTTATTTATTTTTTATTTTTATTATTTTCAAGAAATACAACAAATACAACACATCAAACATACATACAGTAATATTAACAATATATATTTATTTATGACAATATACATTGTAAATTCATTTTTTATATTTATTTGAAATGAAGAGAACAAAGATATGTAAGAAAAGTTAATTAAAGTTAAATGTTCATGTACCACTGTGTTAAGTATCTTATAAAAAAGGAAGAGGTTAAAAAGATTGTCAGTACATAATAAATTGTGCTATTAGATACAATAGTATATCATGTAGTTTGTACAATAAGTATCTGTAAAAAATAAATGGCAAATTGAATTATAAAAATAATTCTTTAAATGCATTCCACACGGCATCAAAGTGCTCTATCTCGTATTTTTGACAGCCTATATTTTTTTCTAAATTGTATATGTATTTTAGCTTTTCTTTAATGGCACTGAGTGATGGATCTTTTAAAAAAACATCTACTGTTGTATATATATATTTTTTCATGTTAAAAAAATCAAATTATATGGGTCGCCTTTTCGAACTTATCTACAAAAATAAAATTCAAACTTATTCAATGGCAGGCTTACCCCATCAGATAAGAACCAATAATCAATATCTTTGAAATCTCCCGATTTCACAGAATATGTTCAACAGTTTCATCTTCTAATTTACAAAAAGTTCGATTTTACATAAACATTAATTTGTGTCAAGAATTCTATGCTTGATGCTGTACTAAAGCCACTGTAGTTAAGTATTGGCAGTGACGGTAAAAGGTAGTTT
Source organism: Mytilus edulis (assembly GCA_019925275.1). Lineage (NCBI taxonomy): Eukaryota > Metazoa > Mollusca > Bivalvia > Mytilida > Mytilidae > Mytilus > Mytilus edulis. The sequence goes on from CM034354.1 coordinate 91,131,639, forward strand.
GAATATATGTTTCCAAATGAGATCTTCGCCTAATATATCACCCCACTTCAGTTGTCCTGTTGGAGTCACATTGTTACTAATGGGTATTTTGTACATATCTTTAGAACCTTTTCTACTTTTAAAAAAGACATAGTTTTAGCCATTAAACCAAGAGTTCCAAATGGTGAAGTTGAAATCATCCCTTCGTAAATTTTACGGACGCTATCACGAGTTGATTGACTGTTATGGAATAACCGTTTCACAAATGATATCGGATATGTTCCTTACGTCGTAACTACAATCCCCTTCCCTTTCATGAATATGACCTACCGAATTAGACTATTTACCGGATTTGTTATCACATAAGTAACGCGACGGGTGCCACATGTGAAGCAGGATCTGCTTACCCTCCCGGGGCACCTGAGATCACCCCTAATTGGTGGGGTTCGTGTTGTTTATTCTTTAGTTTTTTATGTTGTGTCATGTGTACTATTGTTTATCTGTTTGTCTTTTTCATTTTTAGCCATGGCGTTGTCAGCTTATTTTAGATTTATGAGTTTGACTGTCCCTTTGGTATATCTTTCGTCCCTCTTTTATTTACTTTATTTAAAGTAAAAACAGCACGCACTTATTTGTGCGTTTCGAAGATAGTTTTATTTACTTCATTTAAAGTAAAAACAGCACGCACTTATTTGTGCGTTTGGAAGATAGTTTTATTTACTTCATTTAAAGTAAAAATAGCACGCACTTATTTGTGCGTTTGGAAAATCAGTTTGTTATGTTGCTAATATATCGAACTCACTGTCACGTAGGACATTTCTTGACCATCACCTGCATGAGCTCTGTGATTTGTGAATTTTGACAATACAAGTACATTTGTAAGTTGTCACCTCTGTTGAGATCACAATACAAGTAAGTTGTCACCTCTGTTGAGATCAGTCATTAGACAGTTCACAAAACCCAACACCCTTTTGTGGTACGTTTCATGTAATGTAAAGAATGGTGCATATGGCTAAGAATGAGCTTTAGATTTGCAAAATTTGTTGGTCTCGATCATCACTGAAGAGACATTGGTGGTCGAAATGCGCATCTCGTGCAGAAAGGTTGGCACCGTTTATTTAAAATAGGCACAAGTTAAACATTTATGGTTTTTACCTCAATCTTCAAATAGTTCTTGAAAGACATTAAATATTAGTTTTCTTCACCACTGTTATCATGTGACGAGATTTCAAGGGAGGCCACATGTATGACACTGTTATCATGTGACGAAAGTTCAAGGTAGGCCACTGTTATCGTGTGACGATGGTTCAAAGGAGGCCACTGTTATCATGTTACAATGGTGCAAGGGAGGCAACTGAGTATAAGAAGGGTCCCCAACTTTAAGGACTACAAAGGTATGAGTCGCTGTATGCTGGTCCTCTTTCTTCATAGATTTACAAATAAGGGACCATCAGTGGACGATTTGTTGGACCTGTTCCAAGTCGGGAACCTTGTGTTCAGATCTTTAACTGTTGTCGTTTGTTGATGTTCTTAAAAACTTGACAAAACTTTTAGGAATTTTCGGTCCTTAATGTTCTTCAACTTCGTACTTTATTTTTTGATTCGAGCGTCACTGATGAGTCTTTTATAGACGAAACGCGCGGCTGGCGTAAATTTAAAATTTCAATCCTCGTATCTATGATGAGTTTATTGGGTCGATGCCATTGCTGGTGGAGTTTTAATTCCCCGCGTGTATCAACAGCCCAGTAGTCAACACTTGTGTTAACTTGAGTAATCATTGATATGTCCATAATTGTAAATTAACTGTTAACATAACTTTGAATTTTTGAAATACTAAGGCTTTTCTACCTCAGGAATAGATTATCTAAGCTGTATTTTGCAAAACTTTTAAAAGTTTTTGGTCCTCAATGCGCTTCAATTTCGTACTTTATTTGGCTTAACATTTTTTGATTCGAGCGTCACTGGTGAGTCTTTGGTAGACAAAACGCGCGTCTGGCGTAAATATCAAAATTCAATCCTGGTATCTATGATAGTTTTCATAAGTGTTTCTCATTTTTAGTTTTTTTCATACAGATAAGACCGTTGTTTTTCCCGTTTTAATGGTTTTACACTTATGTCTAGTAATTTTTTGTGTCTTTTATGGCTTGCTGTTTGGTGTGAGCCAAGGCTCCGTATTAAAGACCGAAATTTGACCTATAATGGTTTACTTTTGCAAATTGTGACTTGTCATCTTATATATTTGTGTACAAATTGTAGCGTTGTATAAATTTTGATTTATTTCAAATTGGAATGTTACAAAAAAAATTACATACGCTCTATAAATAAATACATTTACACAATATACAAATTGAATACTAAAGTATAAAAGACATAGCACATATATTTAATGACATGAGAGGCAAGGTTGAACAAATTTAAATACTACATATTATGCATGAACATGATAATCAAAGCAACATTAAAGCACCAACACAAAACACTTAAAACACAGCAATCACAAGTTACAAAAAGCTAAGCAAATAAAACGCACGAATAGTGGAAGAACTTCCATGTTTCAAGCTGTATTAAAGTTTTAAGAATGAACATGTGGTCACGTGGTCTATATCCTTCTCTTTAACATGCTTGATTGACACACAGTGAATGTGGTCACGTGGTCTATATCCTTCTCTAAAACATGCTTCATTGACACAGAGTGAATATGGTCAATTTGTTTTGCAGCGGAGAAATGAACAATTCACCTAAGCAACATAAAACTAGGGAGATGCTCTCAAAAGCCTATGTCGCTCACCGGTATTTACTGATGCTTTGGAAATCATGTAAAATACGGTTAACATCATAATTAATAGTATTAGATATTATACAAATATAGCCTTTGTACGAGGTCGATACAAGGATATATTGACCTAGAAGAAGTATATTGACTGAGGACGAAGTCCGAGGTCGATATACTTCTTTGGGTCGATATATTCTGTATTGACCTCATACAAAGGCTATATTTGTTATATTATTAATTTCTGACCATATTTGTATCAAAATCGTCATTTAGGTTTGTTGGAATTTTATAGATATTACATTGTCTCCTTGACAATAACAACATATTATTTGTTATTACGTTTACTCTTTTTTTGGACATCTTATGTATTTGAAGATTTTTTTCGTCAAATAATCGATCACAGATATCATGTGTTTCAAAACGTTAAACAATATCCTGAAATTCATTACATGACGTCACAAGGTATATTGGTTTTTAGATATTCTAAAAATAACCGTGCAATATGCTTTTTTCAGGTCAATATGCGTTTTGCTATCCGCCGTTTTCTCTCTACCTTGGAAAATATAGTTTAACATGTGACTATCCCTAAACGAATCAAATTTGTTAAAATATACGAATTAATAATATTAGATACTACATGTATAATAATATCTAAGATAATAACAAAAAAACTGCAAAATAAATAAATGTTCATTCATAAGCTTACTGTGTCAAGAGAATCTAACTAACAAGTGATGAACTCCGCCGCTCAACATGCTCAAAGTTTGGTTTTTTTCCTTGCTCTATAAAAATATACAGATTTGATCATGAATATGTATGTCCATTTCTTATGTATATTTTGGAGAAGTTTTACTTGTAGCAGTTATACATGCCCCTTGAGAGTTTGATGTGTTTCCACGAAATTTGCGCCAGGTAACTAACAACATGATGTTGAAAAAATTAATCACTTGTATGAGAATCGACGCCACAATAAACAACGCCATCAACGTGTCTTGATACGCATGTCCACATTCCTTCTCGTGTCCCCCACAGCTGACAGCGCTTCTGATATTTTCAATTGTAGGATACGTCAGAATACCAAACGAAGCACAAGTCAGGCCATAAAAAACTTTCCACTGTCAAAAAATAAAATACACAGCTTCAATTGACGAATATATGACATGTTACACTATTGTTTCAGGAAAGGGTGGCGGTTGGTTCTTATTAAATTAAATCGTTTAACACCGCTGTACTTGTTTGCACATGTCCTAAGTCAGGACCCTGATGTCCAGTGGTTGTCGTTTATGAGTGTGGTTCATAAGTGTTTCTCGTTTCTCGTCTATTTTATATAGATTATACCGTTTGTTTCTATTTGTATTGGAACATACCATGCATTATTATTGGTACACCAATCAAAATTTAAAGTCCCGAAAGACTGAACCTTCAGGAACATATATCTTTTCGCAACATTTAAGTGAATGTATCCGCTGAGCTGCATTCTTCTGAATGATTTTGTAATATATTTTCTAGCAATTTTAATTGATATTTTATAGTGTGTCGTTTTGTGTTGTAATTTTTACTCTGCTGTCTCAAGTTTGAGTAAAGATTGTCGCCTGTTAAAACGTTTAAACCAGCTGCATTTTATGCACCTGTATTAATTAGTTAGGAGTTCAGTGGTTGCCGTTTGTTAGTGTGATTTATAGATTTTTATAGTTTCACGTTTTAGTATATTGATTGGCCGTTGGTTTTACCATTTCAGTTGTTTAACACTGTCGTTTTAAGGACCTTTTATAGCTTGTTGTTCAGTGTGAGTCAAGGCAACGTGTTGAAGGTCGTACTTCGTTTATTTATTGTTTAAAGGTAATCAAAGGCCCTGGTGGTCCGGCAGAGAAATATTTTTCTTTATAGATGAATTATTTAATTTTGGATGTATTGCGTCTTCTGATTTGCTGACAGTGTTTTGTCAATCAGCTCATAGATATAATTTTGTTATGTGACCGTGACATCATCAACGATGTTTCATGATTTACACCAGCATAAAACTTAATTTATAATTAAAGTTATAAGGAATGACTGTAATAATTTGTTCTGTCTATTCGAAAAAAAACAAAAAAATTTGGTGCACACTTAAAAATAACCAGCGTTGTAGCGGGTTATTTAATGTGCATCAAATTTATGATTAAGTAAACTCATCATAGATACCAGGATTAAATTCTATACTAAACACACCCGCGAAATCGCGGGCATTCAGAGCGTAGTTTAAAGTATGTAAAGTGTTGTTTGAAGTATTTTGTGAAATATTGAATGACTGGAGAATTTCAGCAAAAGTATCATAAATCATAGATTATTGGGGACAGGAAAATGTTTTTTTTAATCCCTCCTCCTTTATTTCCAAAATTCCCAATTTGTGGTTTTCTATCAATTTCAATATGAATATACATTTAGTATGTTATGAACATTTTAAAAGTAAGGAGCCTGTAATTCAGTGGTTGTCGTTTGTTTATGTGTTACATATTTGTTTTTCGTTCATTTTTTTTTTACATTTATAAGGCCGCTAGTTTTCTCGTTTGAATTGTTTTACATTGTCATTTCGGTGCCTTTTAAAGCTGAGTATGCGGTATGGTCTTTGCTCGTTGTTGAAGGCCGTACGATGACCTATATATAGTTGTTAATTTCTGTGTCATGTTGGTCTCTTGTGGAGAGTTGTCAACATGGCAATCATACCACATCTTCTTTTTTTTGTAATCAATGAATTTTGTAAAAGATTTAATGACTGGAGAATTTCAGAAAAGGTATCAAAAGTGCACATGAATAATTTTAGCGCTTATCTGTATCTAATATATATATAAATAAAGTGTATTTACTTTCAATTCTAAGTTTTCTAATCGATCCATGGTGGTCATTGATATAGTATACAGACCCCCTCTATTTAATAAACTCTGTGACCACCGTGGATAGTAAACTTGAAAATGATAGCAGATTGAATTCTGAAAATACACTTTATGTATGTTCAAAGTATACAGAAAAACGCAAACCGGAAGTATAATCTGACTTAAATTTTTGTCCAATGACGGGACAATATCCGGATGCCCTTTTTCTCGTTTTTCTCCCAAAATAACTCAATTTGAATAATCATATGAATGGATGACAAATGCGACTATGCACTGTACCTATAGGACACAGAGGCGTGTTGATTAATTTATTGTGGAAAGAAGAGAAGCGACACCCAAAATGAGGTCTTCTCGTTTAATAGTATAGATTTACGCCGGACGCACGTTTCGTCTACAAAAGACTCTCACATGCGACGCTCGAATTCAACAAGTTAAAAAGGCCAAATAAAGTACGAAGTTGAAGTGCATTGAGGACCAAAATTCCAAAAACAAAATATGCCCAATACAGCTAAGTTAATATACTCCTAAGGTGATGTCATTTCTTCACAGACAGAGAAATTATTACAGTTATCCCTAAATTGTGTATGATTTCAATGATTGAGACTAATTTTGAACAGCCACATACCAGTGTTTTTTGTTTATCCGACTCTTCTTGTGTTGTTAAAGATTCCGTTGCCATGGAATTGGCTATAATTCCCATGCATCCTATAACAATTCCCTAAAATATACAATGGGTTCATGATATATTACTAGGTATATGTATATCAAGATTAAATGTATTATTGATAATCAAAGAGAAATTATCATATACTTTATTGATTTTTTAATTCTTCCGGTTGTATAAAACAGTTAAGAGCTTGGACAGGGATAACATGTTTTTAAAATTTTCCAGAAGAAATTAATTAGGTTTTTATTCATTTATTTTTATTTTGAAGCTTTATGTATTCATATCTTTTCGTATATAATGGAACATTTAGGTGTAAATGTCTTTTAATTTATTATTTAAGCTTTATGTATTCATGTCTTTTCGTTTATTATTGAAGCTTGAGGTACAAATTTCTTTTCGTTCTAATACATAGACCCCGATATAGATCGGTGAGTCACCAATGACAAGGTAGTTTGCACCATCTTGTGTCGCTAGAATGACTAAAAGTAACAAGTACTTACATAGACCCCGATATAGATAGGTGAAGCACCAATGATAGGGTAGCCTGCACCATCTTGTGTCGCTAGAATGACTAAAGGTAACAATTACTTACATAGACACCGATATAGATAGGTGAAGCACCAATGATAGGGTAGTCTAAACTATCTTGTGTCGCTAGAATGACTAGATGTATAACAAGTACTTACATAGACACCGATATAGATAGGTGAAGCACCAATGATAGGATAGTTTGCACCATCTTGTGTCGCTAGAATGACTACACGTAACAAGTACTTACATAGACCCCGATATAGATAGTTGAAGCACCAATGATAGGGTAGCCTGCACAATCTTGTGTCGCTAGAATGACTAAAGGTAACAATTACTTAAATAGACCCCGATATAGATAGGTGAAGCAGCAATAATAGGGTAGCCTGCACCATCCTGTGTCGCTAGAATGACTAAAGGTAACAAGTACTTAAATAGACCCCGATATAGATAGGTGAAGCACCATTGATAGAGTAGTCTGCACCATCTTGTGTCGCTAGAATGACTAAAGGTAATTAATACTTACATAGACCCCGATATAGATAGGTGAAGCAGCAATAATAGGGTAGCCTGCACCATCCTGTGTCGCTAGAATGACTAAAGGTAACAAGTACTTAAATAGACCCCGATATAGATAGGTGAAGCACCATTGATAGAGTAGTCTGCACCATCTTGTGTCGCTAGAATGACTAAAGGTAACAAGTACTTAAATAGACCCCGATATAGATAGGTGAAGCAGCAATAATAGGGTAGCCTGCACCATCCTGTGTCGCCAGAATGATTAAAGGTAACAAGTACTTAAATAGACCCCGATATAGATAGGTGAAGCACCATTGATAGGGTATAGCCTGCACCATCTTGTGTCGCTAGAATGACTAAAGGTAACAAGTACTTAAATAGACCCCGATATAGATAGGTGAAGCAGCAATAATAGGGTAGCCTGCACCATCCTGTGTCGCCAGAATGATTAAAGGTTATAAGTACTTAAATAGACCCCGATATAGATAGGTGAAGCACCAATGATAGGGTAGTCTGCACCATCTTGTGTCGCTAGAATGACTAAAGGTAACAAGTACTTAAATAGACCCCGATATAGATAGGTGAAGCACCAATAAAGTAGCCTGCACAATCTTGTGTCGCTAGAATGACTAAAGGTAATTAGAACTTACATAGACCCCGATATAGATAGGTGAAGCACCAATGACAGGGTAGCCTGCACCATCTTGTGTCACTAGAATGACTTAAGGTAATTAGTACTTACATAGACCCCGGTATAGATAGGTGAGTCACCAATGACAGGGTAGTTTGCACCATCTTGTGTCGCTAGAATGACTAAAAGTAACAAGTACTTACATAGACCCCGATATAGATAGGTGAAGCACCAATGATAGGGTAGCCTACACCATCTTGTGTCGCTAGAATGACTAAAGTTAACAATTACTTACATAGACACCGATATAGATAGGTGAAGCTCCAATGATAGGGTAGTCTAAACCATCTTGTGTCGCTAGAATGACTAGAGGTATAACAAGCAGTGGCGGATCCAGAGGGGGCGTAGAGGGCGTACGCCCCCCCTTTGCTCGGACTTTTTTTTTTTTTTTTTTGGTAAAATGATTAATCAGACTTTGCCATTTCCCGTGTACCTCAGTACTCTAGTATTTAATTTTTATGCGACAATTCTTTACTTAGAAAGATATATTTTGCTGAAATTTACTGATTATCAAAGTCATGTGATTCGCTACGGTGGAGTTGACCAGTGCGTCGCTCTGTCAAATTACAGTAACACAATGCTTAGGCTGAGTGAGAATGACAATCATGACACCTTCATAGCAACAAAGTATTGACTTTTATTTCACTTATACCACCAAACAGAAAGTAATTCCCTATAGACTCCCCAGCAAAGGAGTCATCTAACTGCGAAAAACCCAAACGCCCCAGCCTATTTTAAAATAACATGGCTGAATAATGATCCCTGGGGCAGTCATTTTAAGCTCTAGATAAATTTAAAGTCGTAAGTACGAACCAATGGATTTAAGGAGACAGTCTTAGATATTTGAGAGAAAAAAAATGACTCTGATTTTTGCCGTAATGTCTGACCGGAATGTCTGTTTCGCCGAACTGATTTATGGAATACATTTTTCAAGACCAGACTGCAACCTGCCTGCTGGGTGTGGCCTTTATGAAAAATTCTGGCCGTATCTGGATTGAAAACAAAAATCTCAACAGAATTGTATGGCATTAAATGAACATGATGAATAAAACGGGCATAATTTTTTGTGGCAGGGGTTTTAATGTCTGACCGGAATGTTCTTATATGATAGACAAAAAATAGGGAGAATACAGCATCGAAAATGTCCAACCCTATAAACACCTTAATAGCAATTACAAAATATGCCCCACGCCAGGAACGGTTTTTAAAAAAAGTGCATACTACTTTATTTTATGTTTTTAGCCCAAAAAAGGGCCCAAATTAAATTTCGCCTCGCTCCGCTCGGCGATCTTAATTTCACCCCCCCACTTTCCAAAATCCTGGATCCGCCCCTGACAAGTACTTACATAGACACCGCTATAGATAGGTGAAGCACCAATGATAGGGTAGTTTGCACCATCTTGTGTCGCTAAAATGACTAAAGGTAATTAATACTTACATAGACCCCGATATAGATAGGTGAAGCACCAATGATAGGGTAGTTTGCACCATCCTGTGTCGCTAGAATGACTAAAGGTAATTAATACTTACATAGACCCCGATATAGATAGGTGAAGCACCAATGATAGGGTAGTTTGCACCATCCTGTGTCGCTAGAATGACTAAAGGTAATTAATACTTACATAGACCCCGATATAGATAGGTGAAGCACCAATGATAGGGTAGTTTGCACCATCCTGTGTCGCTAGAATGACTAAAGGTAATTAATACTTACATAGACCCCGATATAGATAGGTGAAGCACCAATGATAGGGGTAGCCTGCACCATCCTGTGTCGCTAGAATGACTAAAGGTAACAAGTACTTAAATAGACACCGATATAGATAGGTGAAGCACCATTGATAGAGTAGTCTGCACCATCTTGTGTCGCTAGAATGACTAAAGGTAACAAGTACTTAAATAGACCCCGATATAGATAGGTGAAGCACCATTGATAGAGTAGTCTGCACCATCTTGTGTCGCTAGAATGACTAAAGGTAACAAGTACTTAATAGACCCGATATAGATAGGTGAAGCACCATGATAGGTAGTCTGCACCATCTTGTGTCGCTAGAATGACTAAAGGTAACAAGTACTTAATATGACCCGATATAGATAGGTGAAGCAGCAATAATAGGGTAGTTTGCACCATCTGTGTCGCTAGAATGACTAAAGTAAAAGTACTTAATAGACCCCGATATAGATAGGTGAAGCACCATTGATAGAGTAGTCTGCACCATCTTGTGTCGCTAGAATGACTAAGGTAACAAGTACTTACATAGACCCCGATATAGATAGGTGAAGCACCAATGATAGGTAGTCTGCACCATCTTGTGTCGCTACAATGACTAAGGTAAAAAGTACTTAATAGACCCGATATAGATAGGTGAAGCACAATGATAGGGTAGTTTGCACCATCTTGTGTCGCTAAATGACTAAAGGTAACAATTCTTACATAGACCCGATATAGATAGGTGAAGCACCATTGATAGAGTAGTCTGCACCATCTTGTGTCGCTGAATGACAAAAAAAAAAAAAAAAAAAAAAAAAAAAAAAAAAAAAAAAAAAAAAAAAAAAAAAAAAAAAAAAAAAAAAAAAAAAAAAAAAAAAAAAAAAAAAAAAAAAAAAAAAAAAAAAAAAAAAAAAAAAAAAAAAAAAAAAAAAAAAAAAAAAAAAAGGTAACAAGTTCTTACATAGACACCGATATAGATAGGTGAAGCACCAATGATAGGTAGTCTGCACCATCTTGTGTCGCTAGAATGACTAAAGGTAACAAGTACTTACATAGACCCCGATATAGATAGGTGAAGCACCAATGATAGAGTAGTCTGCACCATCTTGTGTCGCTAGAATGACTTAAGGTAACAAGTACTTAAATAGACACCGATATAGATAGGTGAAGCACCATGATAGAGTAGTCTGCACCATCTTGTGTCGCTAGAATGACTAAAGGTAACAAGTACTTAAATAGACCCCGATATAGATAGGTGAAGCAGCAATAATAGGGTAGTTTGCACCATCTTGTGTCGCAGAATGACTAAAGGTAACAAGTACTTACATAGACCCCGATATAGATAGGTGAAGCACCATGATAGAGTAGCTGCACATCTTGTGTCGCTAGAATGACTAAGGTAACAAGTACTTAATAGACACCGATATAGATAGGTGAAGCACCAATGATAGAGTAGTCTGCACCATCTTGTGTCGCTAGAATGACTAAAGGTAAAGTACTTACATAGACCCGATATAGATAGGTGAAGCACCATTGATAGGGTAGTCTGCACCATCCTGTGTCGCTAGAATGACTAAAGGTAACAAGTACTTAAATAGACCCCGATATAGATAGGTGAAGCACCATTGATAGAGTAGTCTGCACCATCTTGTGTCGCTAGAATGACTTAAGGTAACAAGTACTTAAATAGACCCCGATATAGATAGGTGAAGCACCAATGATAGAGTAGTCTGCACCATCTTGTGTCACTAGAATGACTAAAGGTAACAAGTACTTACATAGACCCCGATATAGATAGGTGAAGCAGCAATAATAGGGTAGCCTGCACCATCTTGTGTCGCTAGAATGACTAAAGGTAACAAGTACTTAAATAGACCCCGATATAGATAGGTGAAGCACCATTGATAGAGTAGTCTGCACCATCCTGTGTCGCTAGAATGACTAAAGGTAACAAGTACTTACATAGACCCCGATATAGATAGGTGAAGCACCATTGATAGGGTAGTCTGCACCATCTTGTGTCGCTAGAATAACTAAAGGTAACAAGTTCTTACATAGACACCGATATAGATAGGTGAAGCAGCAATAATAGGGTAGCCTGCACCATACTGTGTCGCCAGAATGATTAAAAGTAACAAGTACTTAAATAGACCCCGATAAAGATAGGTGAAGCACCAATGATAGGGTAGCCTGCACAATCTTGTGTCGCTAGAATGACTAAAGGTAATTAGTACTTACATAGACCCCGATATAGATAGGTGAGTCACCAATGACAGGGTAGTTTGCACCATCTTGTGTCGCTACAATGACTAAAAGTAAAAAGTACTTGCATAGACCCCGATATAGATAGGTGAAGCACCAATGATAGGGTAGCCTGCACCATCTTGTGTCGCTAAAATGACTAAAGGTAACAATTACTTACATAGACACCGATATAGATAGGTGAAGCACCATTGATAGAGTAGTCTGCACCATCCTGTGTCGCTAGAATGACTAAAGGTAACAAGTACTTACATAGACACCGATATAGATAGGTGAAGCACCAATGATAGAGTAGCCTGCACCATCCTGTGTCGCTAGAATGACTAAAGGTAACAAGTACTTACATAGACACCGATATAGATAGGTGAAGCACCATTGATAGAGTAGCCTGCACCATCTTGTGTCGCTAGAATGACTAAAGGTAACAAGTACTTACATAGACCCCGATATAGATAGGTGAAGCACCAATGATAGAGTAGTCTGCACCATCTTGTGTCGCTAGAATGACTAAAGGTAACAAGTACTTACATAGACCCCGATATAGATAGGTGAAGCACCATTGATAGAGTAGCCTGCACCATCTTGTGTAGCTAGAATGACTAAAGGTAACAAGTACTTACATAGACACCGATATAGATAGGTGAAGCACAATGATAGAGTAGTCTGCACCATCTTGTGTCGCTAGAATGACTAAAGGTAACAAGTACTTACATAGACCCCGATATAGATAGGTGAAGCACCAATGACAGGGTAGCCTGCACTATCTTGTGTCGCTAGAATGACTAAAGGTAACAAGTACTTAAATAGACACCGATATAGATAGGTGAAGCAGCAATAATAGGGTAGCCTGCACCATCCTGTGTCGCTAGAATGACTAAAGGTAATTAATACTTACATAGACACCGATATAGATAGGTGAAGCACCAATGATAGAGTAGTCTGCACCATCTTGTGTCGCTAGAATGACTTAAGGTAACAAGTACTTAAATAGACCCCGATATAGATAGGTGAAGCACCATTGATAGGGTAGTCTGCACCATCTTGTGTCGCTAGAATAACTAAAGGTAACAAGTTCTTACATAGACACCGATATAGATAGGTGAAGCAGCAATAATAGGGTAGCCTGCACCATACTGTGTCGCCAGAATGATTAAAAGTAACAAGTACTTAAATAGACCCCGATAAAGATAGGTGAAGCACCAATGATAGGGTAGCCTGCACAATCTTGTGTCGCTAGAATGACTAAAGGTAATTAGTACTTACATAGACCCCGATATAGATAGGTGAGTCACCAATGACAGGGTAGTTTGCACCATCTTGTGTCGCTACAATGACTAAAAGTAAAAAGTACTTGCATAGACCCCGATATAGATAGGTGAAGCACCAATGATAGGGTAGCCTGCACCATCTTGTGTCGCTAAAATGACTAAAGGTAACAATTACTTACATAGACACCGATATAGATAGGTGAAGCACCAATGATAGAGTAGTCTGCACCATCTTGTGTCGCTAGAATGACTAAAGGTAACAAGTACTTAAATAGACCCCGATATAGATAGGTGAAGCACCATTGATAGAGTAGTTTGCACCATCTTGTGTCGCTACAATGACTAAAAGTAAAAAGTACTTGCATAGACCCCGATATAGATAGGTGAAGCACCAATGATAGGGTAGCCTGCACCATCTTGTGTCGCTAAAATGACTAAAGGTAACAATTACTTACATAGACACCGATATAGATAGGTGAAGCACCATTGATAGAGTAGTCTGCACCATCTTGTGTCGCTAGAATGACTAAAGGTAACAAGTTCTTACATAGACACCGATATAGATAGGTGAAGCAGCAATAATAGGGTAGCCTGCACCATCCTGTGTCGCCAGAATGATTAAAAGTAACAAGTACTTAAATAGACCCCGATATAGATAGGTGAAGCACCAATGATAGGGTAGCCTGCACCATCTTGTGTCGCTAGAATGACTTAAGGATAACAAGTACTTACATAGACTCCTATATAGATAGGTGAAGCACCAATGACAGGGTAGCCTGCACCATCTTGTGTCGCTAGAATGACTTAAGGTGACAAGTACTTACATAGACCCCGATATAGATAGGTGAGGCACCAATGACAGGGTAGTTTGCACCATCTTGTGTCGCTAGAATGACTTAAGGTGACAAGTACTTACATAGACCCCCATATAAATAAGTAAGGCACCAATGACAGGGTAGTCTGCACCATCTTGTGTCGCTATAATTACTAAAGGTAACAAGTACTTACACAGACCCCGATATAGATAGGTGAAGCACCAATGACAGGGTAACCTGCACTATCATCTTGTGTCGCTAGAATAACTTAAGGTAAAAAGTACTTACATAGACCCCGATATAGATAGGTGAGGCACCAATGACAGGGTAGTTTGCCCCATCTTGTGTCGCTAGAATGACTATTCCTATAATAATCAGGATCGGCCCCACGCCACACTGAATAAGCGAAATGATTTTTTGGAACTGTAATCCTTGTCTTTTGCGTGCGACTGAAATTTTTAAAAAATCAAATGATAATACAATATGTATAAAACATTTTATAATTTGCATAGGATATCAAATTTTAATGTCAGTAATTTTCCGCAAGACATCGCAAACGCATCGTTTTGAATTGAAATTGTAGCTCAATGTACATGTATTTGATAATTTGAGTTTTTGGAACGTACATTTACTGCAACACGATAGTGCATACAATTAAATAGGTTACTTGTTAAAATTTTCATTTTTCAACTGAAATTTTTTAAGCTTCCGCACTAAATTTCCCGAGGTACATTACTGTTTATCATATTGTTTTAAAAATGTCCGTGCGAAATTTCCCAACTCTTACATGGAGGCAGCCATGCAATCCGTTACTGAAATATATGACGTCATAAAACATTCATGCAAAAGTTCTAAGAATTGTGTGAATTTTCGCGTATTTTCTTCGAAACAACAAAGAGTTTTTTGTTTCGAGTTTGTTACACGGGACAACGATAAGTTTACGTTTTTTCTTATAATCTGTGTCTTCCGACACATAAATTCATCCTACATTTATTCTTTCTTTATTATAGCATGAACATTTGAGACACAATCTTTATATTCATATATAAAATGACATTTATTTTACGATTTCTCAAAAAAAATTCCCGTCAAAGATTTAATCAGCGCTATGTTTCGAGGTAGTACATGTATCAATATCTAACGTTGCGTCGCTCTTTGAATAATTGAAGGTGATATAATGGAACAACTTAGGGACGACATAAAAAAATCCATGAAGGATAAAAACTTAATTCAAAAAGATTAGGGTTGGAGTCAACATTGCTGCAAGTTTTGTTTAATTGACATCAGTTTTATATATATATATCTTTATTGGTCAATCAATTTTTCCCAAAATAAGTTAAGAGGGGTGGGGGGGGGGCAGGGTAGGGGGGCAGTGAAAAAACTATGTGAATTAAGTTTTTTTTATCCTTCATTGAACTTTAAATGTCGTCCCTTATTCGATGGAGATTGATATTCAGGCTTACAATGGTTTGTCTGTTAAAAACCTTGATATCAGAATGTCAAACAATAATTAATTCTGTACAAATGAACCGTATTTCCTTAGTTCAGTAAATACACCAGCGGATAAAGGGGTAGCATGAAGCATGTCAGATAGAGCGGATAAAGGGGTAGTATGTGGCATGTCAGATAGAGCAGATAAAGGGGTAGTATGTGGCATGTCAGATAGAGCAGATAAAGGGGTAGTATGTGGCATGTCAGATAGAGCGGATAAAGGGGTAGTATGTGGCATGACAGATAGAGCGAATAAAGGGGTAGCATGTGGCATGTCAGATAGAGTGGATAAAGGGGTAGTATGTGGCATGTCAGATAGAGCGGATAAAGGGGAAGCATGAGGCATGTCAGATAGAGCGGATAAAGGGGTAGCATGTGGCATGTCAGATAGAGCGGATAAAGGGGTAGTATGTGGCATGTCAGATAGAGCAGATAAAGGGATAGTATGTGGAATGTCAGATAGTGCTGATAAAGGGGCAGTATGTGGCATGTCAGATAGAGCGGATAAAGGGTTAGTATGTGGCATGTCAGATAGTGCGGATTATAAAGGGGTAGTATGTGGCATGTCAGATAGAGCGGATAAAGGGGTAGTATGTGGCATGTCAGATAGAGCGGATAAAGGGGTAGTATGTGGCATGTCAGATAGTGCGGATATAAAGGGGTAGTATAAGGCATGTCAGATAGAGCGGATAAAGGGGTAGTGTGTGGTATGTCAGATAGTGCGGATAAAGGGATAGTATGTGGCATGTCATATAGAGCGGATAAAGGGATAGTATGTGGCATGTCAGATAGAGCGGATAAAGGGATAGTATGTGGCATGTCAGATAGTGCGGATAAAGGGATAGTATAAGGCATGTCAGATAGTGCGGATAAAGGATTAGTATGTGGCATGTCAGATAGAGCAGATAAAGGGATAGTATGTGGCATGTCAGATAGAGCGGATAAAGGGGTAGTATGTGGCATGTCAGATAGAGCAGACAAAGGGATAGTATGTGGCATGTCAGATAGAGCGGATAAAGGGATAGTATGTGGCATGTCAGATAGAGCAGATAAAGGGATAGTATGTGGTATGTCAGATAGAGCAGATAAAGGGATAGTATGTGGCATGTCAGATAGAGCGGATAAAGGGATAGTATGTGGCATGTCAGATAGAGCGGATAAAGGGGTAGTATGTGGCATGTCAGATAGAGCAGATAAAGGGATAGTATGTGGCATGTCAGATAGAGCGGATAAAGGGATAGTATGTGGCATGTCAGATAGTGCGGATAAAGTGGTAGTATGTGGCATGTCAGATAGAGCGGATAAAGGGATAGTATGTGGCATGTCAGATAGAGCGGATAAAGGGATAGTATGTGGCATGTCAGATAGAGCGGATAAAGGGATAGTATGTGGCATGTCAGATAGTGCGGATAAAAGGGTAGTATGTGGCATGTCAGATAGAGCGGATAAAGGGATAGTATGTGGCATAACAGATAGAGCGGATAAAGGGGTAGTATGTGGAATGTCAGATAGAGCGGATAAAGGGATAGTATGTGGCATGTCAGATAGAGCGGATAAAGGGGTAGTATGCGGCATGTCAGATAGAGCGAATAAAGGGATAGTATGCGGCATGTCAGATAGAGTGGATAAAGGGGTAGTATGTGGCATGTCAGATAGAGTGGATAAAGGGGTAGTATGTGGCATGTCAGATAGAGTGGATAAAGGGGTAGTATGTGGCATGTCAGATAGAGTGGATAAAGGGGTAGTATGTGGCATGTCAGATAGTGCGGATAAAGGGGTAGTATGTGGCATGTTAGATAGAGTGGATAAAGGGGTAGTATGTGGCATGTCAGATAGAGTGGATAAAGGGGTAGTATGTGGCATGTCAGATAGTGCGGATAAAGGGGTAGTATGTGGCATGTCAGATAGAGTGGATAAAGGGGTAGTATGTGGCATGTCAGATAGAGTGGATAAAGGGGTAGTATGTGGCATGTCAGATAGAGTGGATAAAGGGGTAGTATGTGGCATGTCAGATAGAGTGGATAAAGGGGTAGTATGTGGCATGTCAGATAGTGCGGATAAAGGGGTAGTATGTGGCATGTCAGATAGTGCGGATAAAGGGGTAGTATGTGGCATGTCAGATAGAGTGGATAAAGGGGTAGTATGTGGCATGTCAGATAGAGTGGATAAAGGGGTAGTATGTGGCATGTCAGATAGTGCGGATAAAGGGGTAGTATGTGGCATGTCAGATAGAGTGGATAAAGGGGTAGTATGTGGCATGTCAGATAGAGTGGATAAAGGAATAGTATGTGGCATGTCAGATAGAGGGATAAAGGGGTAGTATGTGACATAGCAGTTAAAGCGAATAAAGATTAAGTAGGACAATGCATGTAAAAATGAAGCAAACATAGAGAACTGGAAATCAGTATATGACATCTCTTCTGACGTAAAGTAGTCAAAAGACACATATAATTTGTTTTTATGAACTCTAACGAAAAACTTATACGTTGAATGTCTGTTTGTTTTGAAGCTGTACCATTCTTCGTTCTTCTCGCCTAAATGTACATGTAGGCGGATCCAGGCGGGAGGGGGCTTGGGGACCCGGACCCCCTTTCGTGGGAAAAATTTAATTGATTTTATTGGGAATCACTGGAGCGTCCCCCTCCCTTTCTTCTTCTTCTTCTTTCAATACAAAGTCGGAATCTTCTTGAGTGTATAATGACTCTTGCTCGTAAAATCATGAGGCCTTCCCTCCTCAATTATCAAAACCAGAAGTAAGTGTTTACAGTTATATTGACCTCTAGGTCACTGAGTCAGCGCCCCTATGTTTTTTTTAGAGTTCTGGATCCGCCACTAATGTATTTTTATATTTAAGGACATTTGGCAATTCGCTTTCTTTTTATTGAAATGTATTGCACGTAGAACATATATGAGGGTGAGGACGAGGGCTTACAGAATAGAGATAATAAACAAAAAATATAAAGAATAGAGAAATAATGGGCAAAAGTATAAAGAATAGGGGAGAAAAAACGGCCTAAAATTTAGCGGATACAGAAACGAAGGACCCCATCCAAACCTTCGTATTAATAGAAAAATAATTACATTTATAATTGCTGTAAATAGTCATTATTAATGATACGAAGGTGTCGATCGTTACAAAAATGACCCAGTAAAAAACCCACTAAAACAAGATATAAATAAATTCAATAATGCACACATACATTGGAAATTAATATATAAACAAATGAAAGATAAAAATAGCTCACCGATCTCTATCATTAATTTACATAATAAAAAGTTTAACATTACCTGCTTCCTCATCGAATCCCATGTTTTTATTTTTTTTTATATGTTTATCAATCCGACTACACCTGTGCTTGTGCACGATTAAATGGCTGGCATCTTTTTTAAATCGAAATACCTATTATAATTGGTTTTTGAAATACCTATTATAATTGGTTTTTATCTATATATATATTTATATATGTGTGTGAAGTTAGCAGCCGGTTCGTTATTCGATATTCGATATTCAATATCCAACCGGCTGCTAGCAGTCGGTTGGATATTCAAAATTAAGTTGAAAATAAAAAAAGAATAATACTTAATAACATTAAAAGCATGATTTTTATAGTTAAAAGAACTGATAAGATACGTAGGAGATAGTTTCATGACCTCTTCAAGCTGTCGCAAATTCTCGTTGTTCTCGAATATAAACCCTTTTCTAATTTGCATATTTGTCTAAATGTAATATAGATTAATGTCAATAAAAAAAAAATCAAAGAGGTACAGTACTTTAATACAGGATTTTTCTTAAAAACAAAAACAAAAACCGATTACTCTAGAAAACAATTAGGATTATAAATAGAAATATTTATGGAAAGCCCATAAAAGAAATATATAGTGAAAAGCTACCTGAGACCGCTTAAATGAGGGTGAGACCCCCTAGTCTTTCAATGTTCGCAAAATTTAAGTAAATCATAGACTCTGTATATATAAAGGTTGTATCAGAAGGATTGCCCAGAATAATGTCATATTCGATATCTATGGAGGGCTTGTATTGTCACTTTTCAGCTAAAAATTATCAAAATTTTAGGACAAAGGGCACAGGGCAATGGTGAGAGCCCCCTAATTGCTCAATCTTTCTAATATTATGCAGACATTTAGTCAATAGGTAGATACACACGTGACTAAAAGGAATTTGGATAGACTTCCTGTCTTTAATGTTATGGGAGCGCCCAAAGTGCCAGTTGGATATTCAAAATAGATAGTGAAAAGATACATGAGACCGCTTAAATGAGGGTGAGACCCCCCTGGTCTTTCAATGTCCACAAAATTTAAGTAAATCATAGACTCTGTAAATATAAACGTTGTATCAGAAGGATTGCCCAAAATAATGTCATATTCGATATCTATGGAGGGCTTGTATTGTCACTTTTCAGCTAACAATTATCAAAATTTTAGGACAAAGGGCACAGGGCTATGGTGAGAGCCGCCTAATTGCTCAATCTTTCTAATATTATGCAGACATTTAGTCAAAAGGTAGATACACACGTGAAAAAAAGAAATTTGGGTAGACTTCCTGTCTTTAATGTTTACGGGGCGCCCAAAGTGCCAGTTGGATATTCAAAATAGATAGTGAAAAGCTACCTGAGACCGCTTAATTGAGGGTGAGACCCCCCTGGTCTTTCAATGTCCACAAATTTAAGTAAATCATAGACTCTGTATATATAAAGGTTGTATCAGAAGGATTGCCCAGAATAATGTCATATTCGATATCTATGGAGGGCTTGTATTGTCACTTTTCAGCTAAAAATTATCAAAATTTTAGGACAAAGGGCACAGGGCAATGGTGAGAGCCCCCTAACTGCTCAATCTTTCTAATATTTTGCAGACATTTAGTCAATAGTTAGATACACACGTGACTAAAAGGAATTTGGATAGACTTCCTGTCTTTAATGTTTAAGGAGCGCCCAAAGTGCCAGTTGGATATTCAAAATAGATAGTGAAAAGCTACCCGAGACCGTTAATTGAGGGTGAGACCCCCCTGGTCTTTCAATGTCCACAAAATTTAAGTAAATCATAGACTCTGTATATATAAAGGTTGTATCAGAAGGATTGCCCAGAATAATGTCATATTCGATATCTATGGAGGGCTTGTATTGTCACTTTTCAGCTAAAAATTATCAAAATTTTAGGACAAAGGGCACAGGGCAATGGTGAGAGCCCCCTAATTGCTCAATCTTTCTAATATCATGCAGACATTTAGTCAATTTGTAGATACACACGTGACTAAAAGGAATTTTGGTAGACTTCCTGTCTTTAATGTTTACGGAGCGCCCAAATTGGCAGTTGGATATTCAAAATAGATAGTGAAAAGCGACCTGAGACCGATTAAATGAGGGTGAGACCCCCCTGGTCTTTCAATGTCCACAAAATTTAAACAAATCATAGACTCTATATATATAAAGGTTGTATCAGAAGGATTGACCAGAATAATGTCATGTTCGATATCTATGGAGGGCTTGTATTGTCACTTTTCAGCTAAAAATTATCAAAATTTTAGGACAAAGGGCACAGGGCAATGGTGAGAGCCCCCTAATTTCTCACTCTTTCTAATATTTTGCGACATTTAGTCAATAGGTAGATACACACGTGACTAAAAGGAATTTGGATAGACTTCCTGTCTTGAATGTTTACGGAGCGCCCAAAGTGCCAGTTGGATATTCAAAATAGATAGTGAAAAGATACCTGAGACCGGTTAAATGAGGGTGAGACCCCCCTGGTCTTTCAATGTCCACAAAATTTAAGTAAATCATAGACTCTGTATATATAAAGGTTGTATCAGAAGGATTGTCCAGAATAATGTCATATTCGATATCTATGGAGGGCTTGTATTGTCACTTTTCAGCTAAAAAATTATAAAAATTTAGGACAAAGGGCACAGGGCTATGGTGAGAGCCCCTAATTGCTCAATCTTTCTAATATTATGCAGACATTTTGTCAATAGGTAGATACACACGTGAATAAAAGTAATTTGGTACTTCCTGTCTTTAATGTTTACGGAGCGCCCAAATTGGCAGTTGGATATTCAAAATAGATAGTGAAAAGCTACCTGAGACCGTTAAATGAGGGTGAGACCCCCTGGTCTTTCAATGTCCACAAAATTTAAGTAAATCATAGACTCTGTATATATATAAAGGTTGTATCAGAAGGATTGACCAGAATAATGTCATATTCGATATCTATGGAGGGCTTGTATTGTCACTTTTCAGCTAAAAATTATCAAATTTTAGGACAAAGGCACAGGGCAATGTGAGAGCCCCCTAATTTCTCAATCTTTCTAATATTTTGCAGACATTTAGTCAATAGGTAGATACACACGTGACCAAAGGAATTTGGATAGACTTCCTGTCTTTAATGTTTACGGAGCGCCCAAAGTGCCAGTTGGATATTCAAAATAGATAGTGAAAAGTACCTGAGACCGTTAAATGAGGGTGAGACCCCCCTGGTCTTTCAATGTCCACAAAATTTAAGTAAATCATAGACTCTGTATATATAAAGGTTGTATCAGAAGGATTGTCCAGAATAATGTCATATTCGATATCTATGGAGGGCTTGTATTGTCACTTTTCAGCTAAAAATTATCAAAATTTAGGACAAAGGGCACAGGGCAATGGTGAGAGCCCCCTAATTGCTCAATCTTTCTAATATTATGCAGACATTTAGTCAATAGGTAGATACACACGTGAATAAAAGTAATTTGGTAGACTTCCTGTCTTTAATGTTTACGGAGCGCCCAAAGTGCCAGTTGGATATTCAAAATAGATAGTGAAAAGCTACCTGAGACCGCTTAAATGAGGTTGAGACCCCCTCGGTCTTTCAATGTCCACAAAATTTAAGTAAATCATAGACTCTGTATATATAAAGGTTGTATCAGAAGGATTGCCCAGAATAATGTCATATTCGATATCTATGGAGGGCTTGTATTGTCACTTTTCAGCTAAAAATTATCAAAATTTTAGGACAAAGGTACAGGGCAATAGTGAGAGCCCCCTAATTGCTCAATCTTTCTAATATTATGCAGACATTTAGTCAATAGGTAGATACACACGTGACCAAAGGAATTTGGTAGACTTCCTGTCTTTAATGTTTACGGAGCGCCCAAAGTGCCAGTTGGATATTCAAAATAAATAGTGAAAAGCTACCTGAGACCGCTTAAATGAGGTTGAGACCCCCCTGGTCTTTCAATGTCCACAAAATTTAAGTAAATCATAGACTCTGTATATATAAAGGTTGAATCAGAAGGATTATCCAGAATAATGTCATATTCGATATCTATGGAGGGCTTGTATTGTCACTTTTCAGCTAAAAATTATCAAAATTTTAGGACAAAGGGCACAGGGCAATGGTGAGAGCCCCCTAATTGTTCAACCTTTCTAATATTATGCAGAAATTTAGTCAATAGGTAGATACACACGTGACTAAAAGGAATTTGGGTAGACTTCCTGTCTCTATGTTAACGGAGCGCCCAAAGTGCCAGTTGGATATTCAAAATAGATAGTGAAAAGCTACCTGAGACCGCTTAAATGAGGGTGAGACCCCCTGGTCTTTCAATGTCCACAAAATTTAAATAAATCATAGACTCTGATTATATAAAGGTTGTATCAGAAGGATTGCCCAGAATAATGTCATATTCGATATCTATGGAGGGCTTGTATTGTCACTTTTCAGCTAAAAATTATCAAAATTATAGGACAAAGGGCACAGGGCAATGGTGAGAGCCCCCTTATTGCTCAATCTTTCTAATATTATGCAGACATTTAGTCAATAGGTAGATGCACACATTACTAAAAGGAACTTGGTTAGACTTCCTGTCTTTTATGTTTACGGAGCGCCCAAATTGCCAACTGGATATTCAAAATATTTAGTGAAAAGCTACCTGAGACCGCTTAAATGAGGATGAGACCCCCTGGTCTTTCAATTTCCATTAAATTCAACCAAATCATAGATTTTATATATATAAAGATTGTATCAAAAGTGGAATGTTCTTGAACGGACTGTTTGCTGCAGATCAGATCAGCCTAGTAGAGAATCGATGACCTAGTTTAAAATACAAACCGTCACTATAGGTTGAAGGGAAAATATACAGACCTTTATCACACACCTTCACACAGCTCACACAACCACCCCTTTTGATGTAAAATCTAGGTCCAAATGCATTGTTGATCGCTATTTCACACAGACAACTTAGGGCTCCAACACCTCATGCTGACATGAATTGTGTTCGCCAACATAGGAAAGGCTCGCATTGCCCTTTCCGCTAACATGGATAGGAATCCACTTTCTTTTTGAATGTTTTTCTTCAATTGGTTAGTGCTTTTTTCCACTAGAACCATTTTGTAGAAGCTTGGTGATCTTTTCAATCTGTCGCGGGGTAAACAACATCTTGTGTTCACCATGCAGGTTTGTGTGGGATAAACGAATGGTGACCGGGAAACCTTTTTTGTCTGCTCTCTGTAATATTTAGATTGACCTTTTATAAAGTTCAAACCGTATTTCAATAGACTATTTATTCATGCCTCGCGAAGATGGAAGCGATGGTGAGATGTTCTCTGCGGAGATTGTGGAGGATCGCCGTCTGGATTGGTGAGGTATGTCTGCATGCGATTGATGGTTCTCAATATCACGGGTAAGAACACCATATTTTGTGGGGGTTTGAATTTATCTTTACCCCGGAATCGATTGCAGGGGGGGAAGCTTCAGATAGTGGACTGTTGGGAGCCGTGTATGTAGCTGCTATTGATGATGCCACTGTTCACCAGGATGCTGTTGATGCTTCTGTGCTAACAATGTCTTCACCCTCTTTGTAACATTTGTTGCCCGATCAAATGTGTAGAGCTGTCGCTTAAATCCCAATGTGGTGTTCGATTCCTTAAATTGTAGTTGGGGGAGGGGGTTGAACAGAGTAAAAATGCGACTGTCGTTTCTAGAGACAAGGATGGAAAACCCTTGTTTTAGGTCTGTGTTGTGGACGATTTGCTGCAACAGTGTGGTGTCCATTTATTTATTAAAACACGACGTTCAACTACTGACCGAACGATTCGAACTGGATGCCTAGGACTCCTACGGAGATTGGGAGCGCAAATGCTTCGGTGTTGGCGGGAACATAACGCTCGAATTCCGCTCGAATTTGGATGTCCGCTCGGACTGATGACTTACATCGATGACCAACAGCGGCTATATGTCAATGAAATCAGAGGGGTTGAATCACCGTTACTAAGGAGGGTGTCAATGTTGTAGAATTTCTTTCTGAAGTCTACATCCTCCTTGAACACTATGGCAACCTTGTTTTCTGAAAAAAACCGGCATTAAAGTCGACGGCTGAGTAGCGTTCAGCTTTGAGGGTGACATGGATATTTTGCAATCGACAGCGATTGAACACGGAAGCATTATTGGTTTTGTCATTATCTCTGTCGGTTTGAAAGGCAACGATAATATATCTTGGCTTTTCGCGACCACTATTGGCAGCTAGGCGGCAGTTAAACTGTGAGGCTTGGAGAACGACTATGAAATCACACTGTCTCATGCGAAATCCACAGAGGATCGTGGATTTTTTCTGGATGGTTTTGTACAGTTGCATCTTGTTTTCGTCTGCAGGAGTGACGCTCCAGAGTTGGTAAGTTGGGCGCCGGCTTAAGGTTCGAATTCGTGAACCTAGTATTAATATTTTTGAAGACTTTCATCGAAGGTCAACCCTTCTGTGATTGTAAGGATATCAGACATTATGTATTTATTTATAGCATTGGAGGAAGTTGGGATGGTACCGATGCCACGACCAGAGATGAAATTGTTTAACTGGGTTTGGTTGTTGGGCTTTCTGCGTTTAACACTGAGCTGTTGATTGGGCTTGCTGCGTTGGTCAATGGGTTTTCGAGTGCGGGTCACTTTGTCAACGACATGGTTGACGACTACCACCTACCACTCCTATCATGGCTGCATTGGTGGCAGTGCTCATAGGCCTACTTTTCAATGTCTTGGCAGCAGAGGAGGTGAACATGCGACCAGCGATACTGGTGATAGTGTCAAAAAAACTTCTACCACCGTATGCATACTTTCAAACAAAACCTTTCTTAATTGAGGATATTACGATGGAGTTGCTTATATTCCTTGATGCTGATGTGTTCACCTTGCTTTATGGCATCGATGATCGCCATAATCGCGTTGCGCACACCATTGTTTCCAGCACGGTATGCAGTGTTGCACAGATCCAAGCAAAAAAGGAGCTGGTCAAAGTCGGAGGGTAGAAACACGGTTTGAAGTCCGCTACAATGCTTATCTTGCTTTAGATGTGAGACACAATCTTCGTCCACTTAGATCTTTATCGCCTTAGGGTTCTCGAGAGGGTTAATTGCCTTGATACATGCACCGGAACTGTGCAGGATCTCTGCATAGTCGACAAGGTCTTAAAAACTTCGGACTCGAAAGATTCTGATTTCTTTTTCACCATGAGTTCCCAGAGGTTAGGGGTTCCTTTGTACCTCACACCATCCACGAAAATATCATCGTCGTCAGAAGTAACTGGTTAGCTTCCGATGAAGAGATCGAGATCCAAAGGTGTGGTCGGCGAAGGATCGTTACTGATCTGCAAATACTGCTGTGCTCGAAGTCCGAGGATGGTGTCTATAGGTGGTGCAATGGATAGTGGGTAGTCAAACTTGGGCGATGGAGGCTGGAGGGCTGTCACTGCTGCAGGAAGTTAAACGATCGTTTAGGTGATCGGTGAAGCTGCCTCTCGCTGAGCCTCAACCACAGGCTTAACACCTTGGAAAGGTCAGGGTTGAGTCCAATCTTCTCCAGGCGATGCTGCATGTTACTGGCTTGAATCTTCCGCTTGATCTCTTGCAACTCCTTGGCGAGCGCCTCACACTGTTTCGGGTCTGTAATCTTTATAAACGTTCATTTATTTAAAGCGTTGACGTGAACCTTCCTAAGTGAAGGTTTGAATACCTGTAAGCGTTTGTTTGAACGCCCCTAAGCGTTGGTTTGAACAGTTGTACCTTTCCTGAAACTATAGGCATATATCTATCGAAAGGTTAAAAAAACACACATGCATTTTTGCTCGTTTTTCCATAATTTGAATTGAAAAGGTCGAGCTATAAATATTTGTTGATAAACACTACAATAATTTATGGACCTATGGGTGGTACGGATAGAAAAATACGGACTGTCAAACAGATACATACCATATAAAACATGCTAAAAACAATCTAAATGCTCATATAACCCCACTAAGGAGGCTATATTATTCTTCAATTATCTAAAAAAGTATTTCATTGTACAAAAACTTTCATATTTAAAAAATTCACCATGGCCATAATGCGATACTAAACTTCTATTAAACTGTGTAGTGCTACAGAACCTTATCGTTTTTGATTTCAACCTTATCGGTAAATCAAAGCACTCAAAGTCCGCGTACACTACGAAAGGGAATCTCATCGGGTGGGTGTTGTTGACAAAAGTCAGCTGGTATGTCCCTTCTTTGGGCAGCTCTGATCTTGGCTGCCTTGTGGTTGACGCAACACTCTTTGTTGGTTTCCAGAACTTCCTTGCTATAAACGTGGTTTAAGCACATGTAGCCTTGGATCAGCAGTAAGTTGAGTTCTCTCTCCCGCTGTTCACCAATGTTTGAAATGTGCAGCGGGTATACTTCACTATCATCTATTCTAAATCAAGGGTTAATCTACCCTTCTCAAGGGTTTCAAGCAAGTCCGTGGTTGAAGGGAAAATCTGGTTTCCCGAGTGAAAGTATCCCATGTTCTCATCATCCATCTTACCTGTTGGGTTAATCTTCACAGTGCAGCATCACATTGACTTGTTATCGTCTATAAGTTCCACTCTTGACATCTGAAAGACCTCAAGGAAGGTATGCACCTCTATGTCAATAATAGTGGTCATCTTTCAGGTAGTAAATACATCTTTAAAGGCTTTCTTCAGTGGATGTACCTCAATTTTATCCCCAATGATTTCCTATCTTCTCTGATCTGTTCCTGTAACTTATCCAGTAGTCGATCTTTCGACATCCTGCTAACCTCTATCAACTCATGCTGTTTGGCTTGGGTGATAATATCCTTCCTAGTATAGGGTTGGAACAACGCTAAAAAAATGTTGGTCTTCGTTCCGATCAACTGATCCAACTGATCCTTCCTCATCCGGGAGTACCATCGGCGGTGGTTCATTTTGGCAATACACTCAGGGCTTTGACGTTTTCAACAACTAATTCCAGCTATTAATAGTTCTTGGATCGATGTCTTAATCTTTATAACAATCCAAAATAAAATCAATTTGTTTCACCCAAAACCAATATCCACGATTAAACGGTTTTTAGACCCAGCTTTTGATCTTTCGATCCTATCGTCCATATCAAAAAATATAAAATTCGTGGTAATCATACCCGGTGCGCCTGTTTTTTTTTCATCCCATAGCTCACAGTTTACCAAGCTCAATCGGTCTCTCTCTTTGTCAAGACGGTGGTCAGCTGCTTGTTTAATCTCTTACAACCCCAAGTGGGGATATGGTTGGCCCTTTCCAACATAAGGTTATAATTTCTGCCTACCTATTAACTAAATGTCTGCTTAGTAATACAAAGATTGAGAGATTAGATGGCTATCACCATTGCCCTGTGCCCTTTGTCCTAAAAATCTGATAATGATTAGCAGAAAAGTGACAATATAAGCCCTCCATATATATATCGAATATGACAATATTCTGGGAAATCCTTCTACTACAACCTTCATATATACAGAGTCAATGATTTGGTTGAATTTTAGGGACATTGAAAGACCAGGGGGGTCTCAACCTCATTTAAGCGGTCTCGGGTAGGTTTTCGCTATATATTTTGAATATCCAACTGGCACTTTGGGCGCTCCGTAAACATAGAAGACAGGAAGTGTACCCAAAGTCCTTTTAGTCACGTTTGTATCTACCTATTGACTAAATGTCTGTTAATATTAGAAAGATTGAGAGATCAGGGGGCTCTCACCATCACCCTGTGCCCTTTGTCCTAAAATTTGGACATTTTTTGACTGAAAAGTGACAATCTTAGCCCTCCGTAGATATTGAAGATGACGTTTTTCTGGAAACTCCATCTAATACAATCTTTATATATACAGAGTCAATGATTTGGTTGAATTTTAGGGACATTGAAAGACCAGGGGGGTCTCAACCTCATTTAAGCGGTCTCGGGTAGGTTTTCGCTATATATTTTGAATATCCAACTGGCACTTTGGGCGCTCCGTAAACATAGAAGACAGGAAGTGTACCCAAAGTCCTTTTAGTCACGTTTGTATCTACCTATTGACTAAATGTCTGTTAAATATTAGAAAGATTGAGAGATCAGGGGGCTCTCACCATCACCCTGTGCCCTTTGTCCTAAAATTTGGACATTTTTTGACTGAAAAGTGACAATCTTAGCCCTCCGTAGATATTGAAGATGACGTTTTTCTGGAAACTCCATCTATTACAATCTTTATATATACAGAGTCAATGATTTGGTTGAATTTTAGGGACATTGAAAGACCAGGGGGGTCTCAACCTCATTTAAGCGGTCTCGGGTAGGTTTTCGCTATATATTTTGAATATCCAACTGGCACTTTGGCGCTCCGTAAACATAGAAGACAGGAAGTGTACCCAAAGTCCTTTTAGTCACGTTTGTATTTACCTATTGAATAAATGTCTGTTAAATATTAGAAAGATTGAGAGATCAGGGGGCTCTCACCATCACCCTGTGCCCTTTGTCCTAAAATTTGGACATTTTTTGACTGAAAAGTGACAATCTTAGCCCTCCGTAGATATTGAAGATGACGTTTTTCTGGAAACTCCATCTAATACAATCTTTATATATACAGAGTCAATGATTTGGTTGAATTTTAGGGACATTGAAAGACCAGGGGGGTCTCAACCTCATTTAAGCGGTCTCGGGTAGGTTTTCGCTATATATTTTGAATATCCAACTGGCACTTTGGGCGCTCCGTAAACATAGAAGACAGGAAGTGTACCCAAAGTCCTTTTAGTCACGTTTGTATCTACCTATTGACTAAATGTCTGTTATAAATATTAGAAAGATTGAGAGATCAGGGGGCTCTCACCATCACCCTGTGCCCTTTGTCCTAAAATTTGGACATTTTTTGACTGAAATTTTTTTTCTTGGCTTTCCATATATATTTCTATATTTAAGTTAAAAATATTTCTAGAGTTATTGGTTTTTCTTTTTGTCGTAAGAAACATTATACACAAAAGTACATCTTTGAAGTCGTTTTTATGACAAAACTCTATATTACATACAGACAAATAAGTCGCACGGAAAAGGGTTTATATTCGAGGACAAAGAGAAATTGCGACAGCTTGAAAAGGTCATTTAATGATTCCTACGTATCTTCTCAGTCCTTTTGACTATGAAAATCGTGCTTTTTATAATTTCAAGTATTTAATTTCTTATGATTTTTCACTAAATTTTGAATATCAAACTGGCTGCTAGCAGCCGGTTGGATATTGAATATCGAATAACGAATAACGAACCGGCTGCTAACTTCACATACATTATATATATATATATATATAATCAAAGGGGTCGTCTCAAACTGTATACGTTTGGTATGTATTATGGTAATCCCATGTGAAATCGATCGATCCTTAATTTCAGCTGAAAATAAAAATACAGCATTTTTAACATTAGTAAAAGTGCATAGAGATTTGATTTTGAATTACATTTTTGAATTTTGATTTATGAAAACATTGTGAAGACTGATCGAAGCGGAATATGTTTGAATTCAGCATAATTTAAATCTGAAGATAGATAACAGTGTATATAAAGTGCGAATCCAGTCAGTTCATTTTCACTGTTGTATGCGAGTATGTTCATTGTAGAATAAAGGATCATGGGAAAACTCTATTTGTTTACGTTTTGAAAATACCAAAATAATTGATTTAAAACTAAATTTTAACATATTTTTATTATGATGTGTCTTTTTAATGTAAAATAACAGTATTAAAGTTCAAATATGTGTTATAAAAGCAACATAATATAGAACACAAATTATTAAAAGCGATCCATTTTCACTATAGATGCGATGAATTATCACTGTATGGCATTCATTTCTGATGTAGAATTTTCGAAGATGCGATGAATTTTCATTGTAGATTAATGTGATAATTAGACTTGTAACAAATGAAAAACTTATTTGATTACTTTAATATTTGTTTCTTTTTATAACTTGTATATGTCTATAAAAACTGGCTGGCCATTTATATGTTTTTCCACAGTATTGACATGTGTGAACTGTATCGCCATGCTTTCCTGCTTTGTGATTCGCTAGGTCTTTTGAAGTTGCAAATTCCTGATTACACAAATCACACTGATACTTTTTGTTGTTTTCATTGGTGCATGTTGTTTCAAATTATGTTTGTAAAAAAATCACCTCTCGCATTTCTTAAATTTATAGGGCTAGTTGTTTCAATGCTTGTTGACATGGCCATCAAAGTGTTGTTTTTATACGAACACATTTATTTTTCAGTTCGTATATTGCTATATCTGCGTCGTCCGAGGACACATTTGGTTTCCGGACAACTTCAATTTAAGTGAATGGATCTATATAAATCTTAAAGAAGGTTCAATACCACAAAAGGAATGTTGGGATATACTTGGGAATGATGGTTCCAACCGTTTACGAAAAAGGGGCATAAAAGAAGCATTTTTTTTTAAATTCAGGATAATTACTTATAAATATAGTTTTGTACAGGAATTTCGATTGCTATGATATTATACCACAAGTAGAAGGTTATGATTCATTTTTGGGGTTATGGTACTAACAGTTTAGGAACGAAGGAACAAAAAGGGACAACAAACAATCATGTTTACTTTGTAGTTTCCGGAAAATTACTTGTGTGTACGTTTTTGGATCTTTCTGGCATTGTACCACAAGGAATAATATCACAAAGGGAAGACTGAGAATAGGTTCAGGGATAATTGCCCCTAACATGCAGAAATTAGGGACAACAGAAATGGCAAAAAATTGTTCTACAAGGTTTATTTATAATACCACAAAGGAAAGACTGGGATTTCGTTTGATGGTTTAAACGGGTTTTTGAAATTTTTGAAAGTATTGCGCATAAGATTTGTAAGATCTTCGACCACATTTACCTTGTGTCAGAAACCTATACATGCTATATTACGTCTTAAATTTAATCATAATCCAAATTCAGATAGTATCAAGCTTTAATATTGTGTCCAAATTTGCCCCAACTGTTCAGGGTTCGACCTCTGTGGTCAGCGAAACATTTTAATGTTTTACTACAAAACGAGCAGATGTGATTAAAAGTTCCTATTGCTTTCTTCATATGGTAAGCCAGGCTAGCATATGCGTATCCAGGGGGACTGGGAAAAATTGGTTGATTATATAGGGAATCACTGAACGAGAGATGGAGCGCCCCCTTTAGGTAAGCCATCGGGTCCGCCTTACAAAAAGTTCTGAATCGGCCACTGCCCAGTTCTTCTTTTGAAGTGTTTGGAACAATGAGTACAAATTAGGCCTTCTGCATGCTATCAGTTTTTATGTTCATTTAGAAGTCTTAAAATTTGAATGCACACTGGTCACATTTGTGTAACTCATTAGTGTGGATCTTCTTATGCCTGTGCAAACTAGCTACCCATTATGTCTTGAAAGGGCAATAAGTGCATTGGTATGAAGACCCCTCCATCTTAAATGTAGTTCGTTTTTCTGTGAAAAGACTGTCTGTGATTCATCTTCACTTTCCTCCCCTAATGCTTCAATATCCGTATTCTAAAGGAAAAATAGTTTTCAGCTCGATTGTTGCTTACATGTTCTTTACTGTAAAAAATGAAACGACATGTGACATATAAATTATCCAAAGTCATCAAAGCGTGAAATGCAAGTCAAGTTGTTGTAGGGCAAACTTTTTCTGTCAAAATGTAATAAGTTGCATTGGTACTGTACATGATGTACGTGTTGTAGAGCACCCTTGATACTACCGCAGAGGTAGAACCCTGAACAGTTTGGCGTAAGTATGTACACAACATTCAAGCTAGACTCATTTTTCATGAAATAAAAAAAAAATTGAATGTCGGACCCTTTGTACCTCAATGTGGACCATTTGGATAACTTAAAATTCAAAATACCAAAATCCCAAATTTAAAAACACGATGAGATTCAGCATGCCAAAGTACCCCAAATATTCAATTGTGTTGAAATCCAAAATAATTTATTTCTTGACAGTTTGGACCAACAAACTTGTTAAATGGGCCAAAAATTAAAAAAAAAAATAATATACACAATCATGTATGGATTTAGCCTACCAAATAACCTCAAGTTTTATTTTGGACCTTGTGGGCCAATTTAAAACCAAACCCAAAATCAAAAATCTTACTTCAAAACCTCATTGTAATTGGTCAAGAAGTGATTTATAAAAAAAAATATTAGAAAAGTATTGTTGTTTTTTATCCCTTTTTATTCCATTCTATTTCGATAGACATGATAGATGTACATGTACGTATTCAGTGATGAAGTGTCAATGCATTGGATAAATATAACTACACTTTAAATAAAGATGCTGATGTCTATTACATGATTCTTCTGCTTTGTAAATAGACACATACTCGAAATCCAATGATAAAATTTGTTTGCACATGCGTATAATGACTACTGCAGAAACATGAATTTTATCAAATGGGCAGGCATTTTAAAATATTATATTTCATTAATTTAAAACACGTTCAACTCTTAAATGATACACATGTTGTTACATTATGATTACGATGTGTTATATTTTAAATAAATATTAATTCTATTGAATTTCTTGGAGTGTTCAATCAAACTTTTCATCTCAAAGTTCTTTTCTTACTTTAATTATTGTTTGAGCAAGTCGGCTGAATTAGGAACTTAATGCATAGATTCATACAGTGAAAATGCACCGCATATACAGTACTAATGAATCGCTCTACAGTGAAAATGAAGGTAAAGTATCATTATTCAACAGTAAACATGACTCGCATAAAGATAGCATCATAGTGGAATTCAATACATTATGGAAAAACTGAATAACAAAAGCTATTCTACGTTATACAACATTAATAATTGTGTTGAAATTAATATTCTTCTGCAACTACATCTTTCCTGCTAGTTTTTAATCACCTGCACGATTTGTTCGTAAAACGTCCTAAATATTCACCTATTTCGGTATATATTTCACGTATAGATGGCTCTCGGGGCGATAAAAACCCGTTCCCATCTCTTACTTTGTCTAACTTGTATTAATTATTACTAAACATATACATTTGAACTATTTTTCTTCATTTTCTTCAAAAATCATATTTTTTTTCGTCTGTTTATTTACCATTCTACATCAGAAATGCATGGCATATACAGTGAAAATGGTATTTTAGGATCCGCACTTTACATACACTGGATAAGATAATATCATACGGGGGAAAAAGCGCCGATTACTTCAGATCAAAACAAAATTCCTGTTCAGTACTTCTTACTATTGGATAATTCTCATTATCATTTAATTATTTTCCACAAGAACACGACTTTTAAAAAACACAAAGATAAAGTTTCGATTGTATTCAGCAACTTACATGTATGTATTTACAACCACTGGGGCGATGACACTGCTGGTGGAGATTTATTTCCCCGAGGGTATCACAAGCCCGGTAGTCAGCACTTTTTGTGCTGACATGAATTGTCATTGGTATGGTTATATTTATAAATTTACTGTTTACAAATTTTTGTGAATTTTTTGAAATACTAAGGCTTTTCTACCTCAGGCATAGATTACCTTAGCTGTACATGTATTTGGTAAAACTTTTAGGAATTTCGGTTCTCAATGCTCTTCAACTTCGTACTTTATTTGGCTTTTTTTAACTTTTTTGGATTCGAGCGTCACTGATGAGTCTTTTGTAGACGAAACGCGCGTCTGGCGTATATACTAAATTTAGTCCTGGTATCTATGATGAGTTTATTGATATGTACGACAACTTCCATTTTTTATCAACTTCGTCCTCTCTGCTTTTGCACGGCGTCGCTCCCATACGGTCCAAAGAAACATGCTTTTGAAAACGTACTTTTTATTATAACAGAAGTGCGTAGCACGTTCCAAACTCACCTTTCACAGCAAAATTTTGATCACGTGAATCTCATTTCACATCAAGGAGAAGGTTCAGTAAGACCCCTTTTTGGCGGTTTCCGGTTTCCGTCTAAAATGAAAGTGGCCGCATTCGTGTTCATTCATAATATTGAAATATAAGTTGTATTTGATGATAATACAAAACATATATAAAGGTTGAGGATGAACACGGATGCGGCCACTTTCATTTTTGACAAAAACCACCTGAAAAGTGACGTTTGTTGGCATATTTGATAGATTTTCATATTTAAGATTGAATCAGAGAGTTTTTAATGACTAAATCAGTTAAAATCTTTCACATTAACTAATCGAATCAATTGAAATAGACACTTAAGTGTTTAAAAGGTGTCCAAAAACTTTCGTGAGATGAACCTGAAATTTGAGGCCAAAATCGGCCCTTACCGGACCTACTCCTTTCAGTTTAATTTCACGCGAATTCAGTCACGTGTATTTATTTCCTGTAAATTTCAAATTAATTAATTCACCTGAAAAAAATATTAATGTTAACGTTTAAAAAAATACAGCATTAAAGCAAATCAAGTTCAACTCAAATAAAACGAACATCTTCATAAATAACCTTAAAATAATTGGCATTGTGCAGCTCAAACACAACTTAAAAGTTTTAGTCGTGAACTAAGGTACTCGGGATATGATTTGCATGATATTCTTAACCTGTGACACTTTTGCTCGCCTACGTAGTTTTATTGCATCTAAACTATTACATTAAAGATGTAAATGGTTTTAGTTTGAAATACTGATGGATAAATACCATTTGTATTGGTTAGGACCAAGAGTTATTGCAACAAAGAAAGGAATATAGATTTGAAATAGGAATACATGATCAAGGCAAAATATAATTATGTAAATGAGGCTAAATTCATAAAATTTAATGTGAAAGCTCGATTTACATTAATTTCTCGTCAAATATTTCATGTTAAAGCATTTAGGTTAATTCTACGTAAGAAAATAGGTTAATTTCACGGTAATTTCATGTGATATATTTCACAAGAATTTAACGTATATCAAAGCTGGAGAAATATGAACAAAACTTGCATGTGTACCGTATAGTCGGCTATAAAAGGCCCCTTTTATCTCTAGGGATAGATTTAATACGTTTAAATTCGATCACACTCTCCATAAATGAAATTAATAATACCCGTAGGGTACCTTTTATTATATAATATAAATGTGTTATAGTATAGCTATATTTTTGAGGAATGTAGAAAAAATAGTGTAAGTAGCTGTATTACTCATAATTAATTTAATGATACGTATTTGTATATTGTAACGTGACGGTACCCAAATTGCACCTATTTTGACAGTTTTTTCATCTACTTTTTTTATGATAAAGACAAAAATATCCATTCTGTGTTTATTTTGTTGCCGTATCCTTCTTTATTATAAAGGTACACCAATTTGATTTTTATTCCATATGGAATGATAGAAAAATTGGTCTAAACTGACCTCCAAACCACCAATGATTCTGAAATGAGGAGTACCCAAATTGCATCCATGCTTAAATTCACATCGTCAAAAGTCTAATAACAGAGCTTTTGTTTAATTTCTTCAAATATTTTGAACAATTGGATATTAGTCCATGCTTACTCTACATTTTTTTTAAATGGATACTTGTAACATATTGTATTTGCTCATTTTAAAAAGATGACGTTTTGATGACGTCGCATGGCGACGTTTCAGTACATTTTGCTTTTTCAGTAAATACTTCATCTGTTGATAAATACTGTGAACGTTTTGTGCATATCTAAATAGTTTTACCTATGTTGAAAGATGTGCTTAGTATCAAATCATAAAAATACAAATTGTTTAGTCTGTATGAAATCTTGTAAGATTTTCGCTGCTAGTTTTGCTAAATAGGTGTAATTTGGGTACTCGGTGCAATTTGGGTACTGTTACGTTATATGCAATTTCCATTTGTATATATGTACTGAATTCCTCTTGTAACACTATATAATCCTATATGGTTCTGAGAGTTTACAATAAATAATTTGAACATGAACTTGAACTTTAATGTTGTAAGTTGACAAATAAGAACGATACAATGGTTTAACGTATTTTGAGACGATCCCTGTAACCGATTATAAACAAGTTGAAAAACTGTAACGGCTACCTTTACAAATAACTGACAAATGCACATCGTCTATGTATCAATACTTTACTAAAATACTATTATGTTGCTATTGACAGCAAGAATATATGTGATTATATATATATATTTTTTATAATTACAATATCGATTTGATATATAATGTGTAAGAATATAGTTCAATTTCTGTTCTAGTGTATCAAGCAAGAGAAAGAAATTCAATCGTGATCGGAAATGCCTGTTTCGTATAAAAGATTAGACAATTATTAAATAAAAATAATTAATTTAACCTCATCTTTTGTTGTGTATATCATGAATAAGATATAGAAAAACTGTCTTAATAAAACCTATGTGCAATGTTGGGTTATACAATTCATGCTAAAGAAATAACTTCTTTCTCTCTTTCGATAGATTTATACATTACAAAAACCAGTGTGATGCCATGCTAAATAGGAGACAAACACTATTCTCATGTGCTTTTTAGAAATTAAAGCTAGCTTCTCAGATAAAGCCGACATGTAAATGTGAAAACACTCTTTGTATTGAAGAAATCTAATGAATTGCTTGTCAAAACTAAGCTAAACTAATTCTGAACTTAAACCGTTTTGGAAAACCAATTACACAGGTTTGTAAGGTTTGATCATTTGCTATCATATTCAAGATAATGCTTGATGTCAATTTATTTATACCCAAGGCAACACTCTTAAATCTTTTAGATCAGACTGAAACAGTTTGAAATCTCAATATAGACTTAAACCAGTTTGTTCAAACACATCTATTTTTTCTTATCCTTTAATAAGTTAGCTTTTAAATATAACGAAGTGTGTGTGGTGGGGCACACGACGTTTGCGTTTTTTTACCGGTAACAAAATAGGACATTTGCGCTCCGACCACTATGGACATTTTCGCTTCAAATTTTGACATACCTGTATTAACATGATTAAATTGATCGAATTTTTGCACTTTTTACGTATAGATGTATACCGGTTATTCTTATGAATTATTAAATTCAATTTATATTTGTGGATATAGACAAAATTCAGAATGGAAATGGAGAATGTGTCAAAAATAG
The DNA here is from genome assembly GCA_019925275.1 of Mytilus edulis. Taxonomy (NCBI): domain Eukaryota; kingdom Metazoa; phylum Mollusca; class Bivalvia; order Mytilida; family Mytilidae; genus Mytilus; species Mytilus edulis. The sequence goes on from CM034354.1 coordinate 91,169,565, forward strand.
AAACAACCCGATCAAAGAGTAGAAAACAACCGAAGTCCACCAATGGGTCTTCAACACAGCGAGAAAATACCGCACTCGAAGGCGTGCTTCAGCTGATCCCTAATCAAAATAGATATAGGAAGATGTGGTATGAGTGCAAATGAGACAACTCCCCATCTAAGGGACATTCTATAAAAGTAAACCATTATAGGTCAAGGTATGGTCTTCAACGCGGATCATTGGCTCACACCGAAAAGCAAGCTACATAAAGGGCCCCAAATAATCACTAATGTAAAACCATTCAAACAATAAAAAACGAACGGTCTAATGTATATAAAAAAAAACCGAGGAACAGTTATGAACCACATCAACGAACGACAACTACATAGAAAGACACACTACTAAATATCAACTGTAATGGCTTAACTCAATCAAAAGACGTAGTAACACAAATTAGCATACATTGAAAAAATAAATTTGATCTATGAAAAAATGTAAATACAAAGTTAAGAAAAAAAGGGATGAATAATTAAAGTAAAAGTATTATACCGCCGGGATATGCTAAACAATTTCAGAAAACATCAACTTTGATTACGTCTGTTAAAATCGCATGACATCACCGCACACAAGGGTATAACGATAGATTTGGGATATATAAACACCGCACGATAGAGCCAAAGGAACATCGCCATATAAAAAAGGAAAATTAACAATAGGGAATAAATTTTCGAATGGAGTTTCCCTTTAGAAATTGAAATGTCTAAATCTAGAAAAAGACAACTACTGCTGTTTATTTTAGATTTAGTTCAAGTAAGTTCTTTTGGGTAAATATAGAGAACTCTGGATTATTAACCGAAAAAAAATATCAACCAAATGTAACAATGACGTGTCTTTACTGAGTTTGGTCATAAACTGAGATGATTCATAGACATACAGGATTCAATCGGCTATAAAAGGGGCACCGTAAGTGCCCATAAAAATGCATACGTCTTGTCGATACACTTTATCGCCGAGACCTTAAATATATTTTGTTTTAGGAGAAAATTTAAAGCTTCAATCATATCTTCACATTTCCAGTAAGTGTATCTAACATACTTTCCTTTTTCTTTACAGTAAAAGTATATAAACGAGTAACAGCAAATACATTTTTTTTTTAGATTTTTCAAAAGACTATTTTATGAAATATGAAAACTTTTTCGCGATAAGATTGCGTGGAAGTGTAGCGTAGAAAGTAGAACAATCATAAATGTCAAAAGAATTAAAAGGACCATCAAAAAACAGTTTAACTAAGGTTCGGGGTAGATTGTCAGGTCATATATATGGTGTTGAAAAGTAATATTCGTTTGTTATATATGTGTATTATATTAAATATTATATAAAAAAAAAAAAAACACCTAAAAACTCATTTATTCAGACATGCTTTTCATATTTCTTAAAAGATTTCTATATAATTGTAATTTTATGAATTTTTAAGCAATTACTTTATTTTGAATTTTTAAGCAATTACTTTATTTTAAATTCTTAACTTACTTTTATTGGTTTTTAGAATTTATTTTAAAAATATTTTTGAAGTTTTAACTTACTTTTATTGGTACGGATTCAATATCTCCTTAATTTTATCATGCCCATTGTATATGAATTTTATTGTTCATCAATGCTATATTTTTAAATCTGTTTGTTTTAGAAATTTTTAACATGGGCCTTAATTTTTTATTGTTAATACTTATATATGTGTATGGATATATGTTGTAAAGCGCTAAGGGTAATTTTAATATTATATAATGCGCTGTTATAAATACTGTATAATAATAAATATATTGTTAATATTTGTAGTATGGCGTAAATTGTTTGACGTTTGAAGTTTGGCATTGCTCTTCAAATCCGAAGAAAGTGGTACGAACCCGAGAATAAAGATACTGAAACGCCACCGCTAGGTTACACATTACATAAGTTTCTGACTCTCGTAATGTTCAAAACCTTTCTATAATCATTTAAACTATTTATATATCGCAGTTGCAAGTTTAACTTTCTGTCCCTATCCACAATCTCCTATTATTCCAGAACTAGCGTGTCTGGTCTATATTTATAACTATTGTGCCTCTTATTACAGGCTAAGGCAGTATTAATTATTTTATTGATGCAATCTATATATAAAAAAGAAGATGTGGTATGATTGCCAATTAAGCAACTCTCCACAAGAGACCAAAATGACACAGAAATTAACAATTATAGGTCACCGTACGGCCTTCAACAATGAGCAAAGCTCATACCGCATAGTCAGCTATAAAAGGCCCCGAAATGACAATGTAAAACAATTCAAACGAGAAAACTAACGGCCTAATCTATGTATGCATGTTTGCTTGCTAAATATATAAATGCTCCTTGACCTTCGTCCCTCTTTAGAATGAGGTTGCTAAATATAAAGAAGTATGCCTTTGGTGTGAGATTCGTTTTCACTCTTACATTTATCACTTAGTTATATCGATTCAAGTGAGAGAATAAATATATTAACTTTTAGATTTTTTGTAAACTAATTTTTCTTCTAATTTTGAACACTTGCATCTAGACAGAGACGTTCTATAAGCATGTTTAAGCATTGAAAAGGAATGCTTTTCCGTCTTTCTCATCTGCCAAAAGCAAACACTTGTTGGTTTTGTCAAAATAAATTCCATGTGGATAATGTAGACCATGTGATGCGGTCAAAAGTTCTTTTTCGTGTTTTCCGTCAGGTGTTATCATAACGACGTTGTTAAGACCTAAGCGAGTCATGTACACGTTTCCTTGGTCATCAGTTGTAGCACCAAGAACGGTTTTATATTTCTCATTTGCAAACTTCCAAATAACCTTTCCTCCATTTATGTCACAACAATATACAATGAACTTGTGTAAATCAACACAGAACAGCCTGTCCTCGTTTATTATAATGCGGTAAATATTATCTGAAGGAGAGGGTATAGTTCGTAATAGGTTTCCACTCAGATCAAACACTTGTATACCTTTGAGGGCCACAGAGATGTATAGCTCATTACAATTATATGATATCCCACGACACCCGATGATTTCGAAAGTACATGTTACTGTTCCTGTGGAAAGGCTTATTATTTGTATTTTATTAGGAACGGGATAAGATACTGCTACTGTGTCACTGTTTATGTTCGTTATATACCAGGGTGACCAAGATAATGGTATATTCCGAATGCAACCACCATTACTAGAACAAGTGATTAATTGTTTGTTTTTGCGATCGGTAAAAACTAACTGATGCTCATTGACAATACAATCACTTATGTGTAGGATTTCATCTGATGCTGTTTTCAGATTAATTTCACTACTTAGTGAAACAGTGCAAGTAACCTCTTCTATTGTCTCTGAAATAGAAACAAATGTAGATTAGATATATAGTTGAAGGAAAAGTAACAACTATTAGAGCAGCATAAAGAAAGGATTTTCTAATTAGGAAAGTGCATTTAAGAACAACACAACCAATGAAACTTACCAACACATAGTGGCCAAAATAAGTGTTCTTCAAACAGCGTTCATATGTTAAAGCATAAATAATTCTTTTACAGTGAAATGGGTGAGTCTTAAGAGAAAACGTATGAAGTCAAATAGTTAAAATAAATCCCAAAAAGCACTTTGACTGGACAATATAAGACAAGGTGCACATCGTAATGTCTTAAGCAAGTTAAGCTGATTTTTTTTCATCCCGTTAGTATTAATTTCGGATTAGCAGTGTGACGCGGACGACGACGAAGACATTGGAAACATAAACGATCAATATGAGTTACTACATCTTCGCTGTCTGCAGGTGAAAAAATGGATTCATTATGACATGTATGAGGTGATCAGAAAATATATGAGGTACTCCCTATAGCCATTCACATTGTTTTAAACAGTCATTTCAGTCCGTTACATGTTTTATCTAATATTTAGTCAAATATATTTAGAGCCAAGTGCAATAGTGATGTATATATTTAATTCTTTTTCAGAACATCTGCAAACGTCTATATACACTTGGGAGGTCTCGGTACCCGAGGGGTCTAAGTTGTTTTAACTACGTTTCAGGCAGGTTTTACTCCATTTTAATTGACAAGGATTGCCAGTTTTTCTGCCGAATTAAGGCTGGTAGTTATCTCCGGGCACTATGGCTTCCACCTACAATTACAACTAAACGCCACAAATAGCCAATAGTGCTAAAAGTGGCATTCAACACAAATTAATCAATCAATCAATTAATATTCACTTTGTACTGAAGGTTTAACCTCTTCATTTTGAAACCGTTGTTCTGAAACATCAGTTGGAATTTAAGTCGGAAATTCAAACTTAAAGGAAAGATCTTAATATTAAATGTCATGAACTCTTAACGTATATGACACGAAAAGAACATTAATTCTGCCACTTTATATTAAAAGTCATGTGTAATCCTCATTGTTTTACATATTTATTGGTCATATTGCTCTCACTGAACGACAATAAGTCATTATTATACAATTTCAAAAATGGTATCTGAAATCACACAATTTAAATTTGTATTTTGATCTTCATATAGTATAATTCAGGATACAACATTGGTAGTTTTCTCGTCAATTATAGAAGCCGAAATAATTACTTCTAACAAAAAATGTGTTAATTGATATAAAATTAAAAAATTATATTGTTTTAAAAGGGACCAATCAAAATGCACAAGTCAAAGAAATGGATGTAAAACCATTACTATGAAAGAAGAAGACGAAATATTATAAAGAAAACGGTGAAACTTGACATGATTTCTTGACGGTTTGTCTTCTTGTTTACATGTATCCCGCTATCTGCAAATTGACTTTGGGCGTTCCTAGTGCAGGTGGGTCATGAGGATTGGAACTTTTTTATTGGTTATTTGTCACTGCACTGGCAGCCCTTTCAATTTAAAAATGAAGTAAGGTATTAGAATATCAATAAGTTTCAGATTCTGTTTTTACTTGTTATTGGAATGAAACCTGACATTTTATTAGAAACAGGTTTTATGCTTTGTTTCTATAGTTGGTTATTTGTCGAAGTATCTAAGTAACCTTCAAACATTCAGTTTGAATTACAATATTTCTACATTAGCCCATCAAAATGAAGTCACCGACCTTTTTGGTGAAATATGAACAATTCTACAAACCTAATCCAAGTTGTACCAAAGATGCCGAAACACCTCGATGCTCTTCTTTACCATTTGACATTTTAAGCATTCTATTAACAATTTCTCCTACTTCCTTTTCAATATTCTCGTCAGTTTCAAAAATACTTATGCCCGCTTCAAATGTAAGATGAAGTCCAGATTTGTGTGACTTTGACATTGTTGTGAATGTAGAATGAACTTGCTCTGCTTGTGGTATATCATTTTCAACTTTATCTACAAGATGACAATTACTGCGGACATATTAAGTTAAAAGGCAAAATATAAACTACAGTTACACACGATGGTTGTTAGTTTATCTGCAAGATGACAATTACTGTGGAAATATAAAGTTAAAAGTAAACAAAAACCCACCTTTACACAATATGGTTACTAAGTATTTGTTTATAGCAAAATCGTGTAAAGGCCAACAACATCAATATGAGGACAATATTTACATATCATAGTGATATAGTACAGGTATGTTATGTATCTGTTTGACAGGAAAATATTTTGATGACAGGAATGCTGCTACATTGTACTTGATAAACTTTGCTCATTGATGAAGACTGTACGATGGAATTTTGTTGCTTAAATCCACGGCATAACTCGGTGCGATTGAGAGCTTGATATAGTGTGTAGACACCATTTTATTGTCGACTACTCTATGTTGCTCTGTAGTATTTTTTGACATAGGGCGCTGTCGTATTGACGTCCACGTCTTTTATTTATACGCTTATTTTCAATAAAACAGAATTTACACAATATATTTTTTTTTATTGTAACAATTTGGCGGATTCAGTATAACTTTTTATTTAATACAAACCTTCTTCAGCGACCATGACAACTGAAACCTTGTTTACTGAAGATATGCCAAAGGCTTTATTATCCTTCATCTTTTGAATAAATTTGGACAATTCTGTCTCCAACTGTTCGTTGGTTTCAAGTGCCCGTACATGGACCTCTAGGCATATAAGTAAACTTCCAGCGGCAGACCACTTAAATTTTATGTACATAGTCCGTAACTCATCAGATAGTCCATTCATTATTCTAGCTTTTGTTTCTGGATCTTCCAAATCTCTAACAAACAAATGAAGAATGACTACGTCCTTTCCTAAAAGGGAAATTCATTTGGTAAAAAAATATAGATGCCAGGATTTAAAAACAATACTCCAGACGCGCGTTTCGTGTATAAGATTCATCAGTGAAACTCGACTCAAAATAGTTTAAAATGCCAAATACAGTACGAAGTTGAAAAGCATTGAGGACTCAGAATTCCGAGGCATATCTCTCATCTTCTTATATTCAAATCAATATACCTTTTCTAAGACTACCGTATGTTAATTTAAATCGCTCAAATTAACTAATATACAAGGAAAATCAAGAACAAATTGACTTCAGGGCTTCATGAAAATCTTTCTTTTGTGTAACCTATGAGCGATCATACTTGAATATTCACTGGACATCGAAATGATAATTCAATTAGACATTAAGTTAACACAAATTTTCACGGGATAGCAAAGTCTACGAACAAAAAATACTAGACTTGGCAGATAGATATTATTATACATTCAAGAATGATATTACATGGTTTATCGGTAGATTCATCTTTAAGTTTATAAAAATGTGTGAAATTTACCTTTTTCTTTTTCTGCTTTGATTCTTCCTCGAATTTCTGTCAAATCCAAATCAAATGTATCTCCCCAGTAAAATGGAACTTCTTCACATGTAAACCGCACTAAAATAGAGCATTTTGTATAAACATGGTAAAGAAACAAAGTGTATTGTCTGATAAAATGGTTTCGTAACATATTCATATGTTTTCTTTGAACGTGAATGATATGCAAAGAATAAAGCACATACATGTATTATCAATAACGTGTAATTTTTCATCATATATTTGTTTCTTTCTATAAAAGCGTGTCAATATTTCCGTTATTTCATCTTATCGCCCTTTGAAATAATCTTAAGTGTATGTGATTTTATTCTTATGAGTAGATACAAAAAACATTTTGCATCACAACTAAGAAATATCAAGAAAAAAAATTATTACAATGTCCCAAATATAAGTATAATGTCCCAGTTGACAATCAATTTGTATATATAAATAAGAAGATGTGTGAGTTCCAATGAAACAACTCTCAATCATATATTTATCATTTTAGTAATAATGTACTTCATAGGGTTTTTTTTTCATTTGAAGGAAGACTTTTGAATTCTTGCATGAAATATATAAGACTTAATTAAACTTACAAATATACGTATATCAGACAGACTAAAGTCTCGTGAGCATCTGAAAGTGGTTATTAATAGATTGTTTAATACTTTTCGATTTTTCGAATTGAAAAGAACAAACTGTTACATTGGCCTTTGTTTTTTTTTTTAATCTATACATTTACTTACGTTTTATATTCTCCAACTCTGTCAAAGCCTGGATGTATTTGTCAGCAGATCGATGATCCATAAAACAATTTTGTATCGTCATGACCTTTTCTTCAAAATTAGCAAAAACGCTTTTCCCACGGAAATATGTATCCATTTCAATTGAAATTTCACGAAATTTGGTAAAATAATTGACCATCTCAGTAGAAGTGACACACGTGTTTGGGCTATGAACAATCTCATTTCTTAGAAAGTAGATTCGCACGATGTTGTCGCCGATATCATTGCCTGTATTTCCCGGAGGTTTGAACCATCCAAGTCTTGGACATGGCACCAATCGCATTAGGCGTATTATTTTACACATAATAATAACATCAAGGGCATTGTACCCCCTTGACTTCTTCATTTTTCGTAGCATGTTCTTTTCTGTAGAAGTAAAATGGATCCAGTATTGTTGTAGATCTTTGTGCATCGCTTTTCCTGAGAGTTTCGAAGACACGTTTTCCCCCGCTTGTTTGTAGTTTATTGTGATTATTTCCCTCAGTATCTCTGGAAACATTTCAGTAACTGCTACAGCAATTCTTGAGTATCGTTCTCTTTCTGCTGTTTTCCGATCCGAAATAACAAGTCCTACTGTAATGGAAAAGAAATCAAATTCAACTAGTAATTGAATTGTTAGTTGTTTGCACGACGTAAATAATGAACTCCTTAAACGCGGGTTTCGTCGAAGTTGAACAGGATTGAGGACCAAATATTCCGAAAATAGGTATAACAAATATAAAAAAGAATAGTTTGCAAAAATATTCTAGACTCCACTACATTATAAAACATTGTGGCTACACTTTTTTTTTCAGAAAGTTTGAAAAACAGTCCAAAATTCAAGTTTTTAACTAATTTGATTAAAAAATCTTTTCTGATATATTTACATCAAATTGATCTTTGTTGTGTGATCATTATCTTGATGCCAAACACATTACTCTTGGTATAGATTTACCATTATGCTTTGCTTTGTTTTGTTTTCAACAATTATTTGAAATGCCAATAGCACATTATATTGTATATGAAAAGCATTTCAATAACTACTAATTTATTACTTAGAAAACGTATACCGTCAATTATTTGTAGCTTCTTTAACTCGTCTAGACAGGCCTGTTCATCGATTACTTCTTTGCAAACGTCGTGGTACAAAGTTCGGCAGTCGTTACAGTTTTCATTCAGAAATTTGTCTATTCTTGAAAGTACCAGTTCCAATTTATATAGATATTTGAATACATAATTTTCTGTGATGTCTCTGGACTCTTTCTCAATAATTTCGTTCGTTGAACGTAGTATACAACGAATATCATCTGCGATTTCAGTTTCAGCAACAGTGAAAGAGGCGACATTAGGCGAACCATGTAGATAGTTTTCAGACCTCAGAATTTTGTAGCATAACTCAACTGTGAATTCGTCAATTTTAGGAAGTTTTTGCATTAAATCATTTTCATAATCTGTCAGTACAATTTGTAAATTATAATTTCTATTACGATATCTTGTGTGTAAACCAGCAACTCCGATATGAGCAGTTAATATCCATTGCATCACTTTAGGGAATACTTTCAGCACAATCCATCCTAACTTTGCGTGCAACTGCTTTTCTGCAAAAGCCGTCTGTACAGATAAGGACATTCTTGAGAGTATAGTATTTGTTAGTTATATGCACCTGAAATAAACAGCTAATATAAAGATGTGGTATGATTATCAACGATTTGGTATGATTATCGATGTGACAACTATCCACAAGACACCAGATGACGTGAATGTAACCACCAACAACAGGTCATGTTACAACCATAAGCAAAACCCAAACGGTATATTTAGCTATACAAGGCTACAACTTGACAAAATGTAAAAGAATTGAAACGAGCCATTAATCAACACAATGAAATAACCAACGATGGTAAGTTTAAATTCTGTTTTAAGTTTAATTCTGTTATAAGATAAGAAAATAAAAAAGACCAATGTATTCACTGCGGCTGATATGTTGCTTTCTTTAGTTCTTCGGTGATCATTGCGATGATTCACTCTAAAAAATTAACATTTTGAAATATGTCTTACCTGTTCGCCTTACTAGGTACAAATGTACGTTCGTGTTTATCTAAATTATCTAACAAAATCAATACAATAAGGTTAAAAATTGTGCAGCATTGTATGTTAATAAGGTGCGTACATTAAAAATGTTGAACATGGTGATATGTTATTTTAACGATTATAATAAAGGGTGCAAGGACGATCTACATTGATTTCAATATTTTGCACACAAACAGATTAAATGAAAAAGATTTAAAGGAAGTTAGCATGTAAAGATAATATCGACTTCGCTGTAAATTGCCCTTAATATGTTTTAAAAACTTTTTTTTCTGTATTACATGTATATTTGGGTAACTGAATATTAATAATAACATGTTACTGATCAAAACTAAAATTTCCAAAACTAGGTTGACCAACTTTCAGATGATAGGACATTTTTATGAAAAGCATCGTTCTTATTTCGAATTTGAAACGTTACCGAAATAAACATAACACTTGGTTCTTTAATATGCATTATTATATAAATATTATATTTTCTCATTAAATTTCATTGGTATGCAATAGCTTCATTAAGCAGTCTCTTTATATGTTTTTGTTACTTAGAGGATGTACACCATTTCTTCCTTCCCAACCAATTATATAAAAACCAACGAACATTCAGGTAAATAAGCAAAAATGGCTCCCTGATGACCTTACATTTAATGTTTACTGTCATCTTTTGTTAGCCTTTTTCATTACTTCAAAATAAACTTATGAAAATTTTTATTCTCATAAATCTTTGACGTGTTATATATGGTATTTCGGAGAGGACTGCATTGTGTCCTATCCATCTTACTTTGAGTATATGAAATACTTGTATATTTAAACTATTGTTATTTCACCTCTGTTGGCCATTGGAATTCATTTGGTCTTTCGTGCAACTGTTTTAATTCAGGAAACACTAGGGATTATTTTTCTCTAACTTTTTCTTCATAGTTTAAAGACAAATATGGTAGCTAAACTTTAAATTTAGAACGTCTATAAACAATTCATTAAGGAGGTATACGTACGATAAGGGGTATAATCAGATAATATTAAGGCCCCCAAATTGCAGAACATTGAATTTTTCAATCAATTTAAAATTGTGTTAATCCTACATTGTCCTATTGAAAAACGGTTAGGATGAAATAATCTTGATATTCTCTATTATGTCATATGACTATTGAAATTGACGCATTTGACCTTTTAGGAGATAACTGTATTGTATTTTAAGCTCCGGCGGCATCAATTGGGGATTTGATGGTCGAAAATTAAGTTTACTGGCGACGCGTTAGCGGAGACAGTAAACGGGTATTTGCGACCATCAAATCCCCAATTGATGCCGTCGGAGCTGAAAATACAATATTGTTTTCTCCATTCTAATGAAACTGACAGAAAACAACGTTAAAACATGAATTTAAAATCTGTCATATACCGTCTGCGCTTGCGCGTACGTCCCATAGCATCAATTGCCAATTGATGCCATGTAGATAAGTGACGTTATCCAATCAAAATGAACGTTACAAATGTTGTTGCATTAGAATCATTATTTTACATAACGATAAGCGAAATATATTTGTTGAGATATCTTGATATCAATGATTACATTTGAAAATTAGTTTTTTTTTAATGTGTTGCACTAAATCCAGAAGTTATGAAGACAAATAATTAAGACATAAATTAAAAATATGAATACTGATATCTAACTAAATGATGTTTAAGAACACCAGAAAAAATTTATTTGATACATATTGATAATACTTCTTTGAATTTGACAAACAAACATCCATATAATTCAATCTTGTTTTTAAATGTCTATGTTAAACAAATAGATGCAATTGGATTAATCTCGACTGGTACTTAACAAAATTCTACAACATGTAATTGTTTTAAATTGTAATATCATGCACTGAATAAAAATATAACAACATAGAATATATCCTTCAGAATTATCACGGGGTTTGTACTTGCATATGGAGTAAGATCCGCTTACCGTTTTGGGGCATCTAAGATCACTGAAAGTTTAGGTGGGGTTCGTGTTGCTCAGTCTTTGTCTTTTCTATTTTGTGTTTTGTATATTGCTATCTTTTGCTCATTTATTTATTTTTTTTAAATTGCCATGGCGTTGTCAGCTTGTATTCGACTTATTAATTTTAATGTCCCTTTTGTACCCTTTTCATCTCTTATATTTTTTGAAAAACATCAGTATTGTTTATTTTTGTGTTTATTTGAAACTAATAAAAATATTGTCAACGCATATGCTGAAAAAGGGGGATGGCATTATATTTTATTTGTATTCCTCTTCCATTGGTGTTCGTATCTGATTGTTTAATGTGTCAATATTATACTGTATACATATTGGTATCGTTTTTTATTATATATTCAAATTTGTAATGCGATGCATGTAATGATAATTCATATGATTGAAGCATTTCAACTATTGAGTTAGAATGACCAATTGGTATTTTTCGTCTCTTCCTTGGGACGAAACCGCAATGCATGTAGTTTTGTTATAATCTTAACATATCATTTTAGTTATCCTCTCTTCTCTTATCAATTATCGGTTTAAAAATTGTGGATCATGGTAATTGTAAAGTTAGTCAGATACAATAAAAAATCTTAAATAATACACGCTTACCTTAATATTGTCCTACATTGTAGTAAGACATTTGTATGATCACTATAGATATTCAACCGTTATTATTAATGTTATTAAAAAGCTACCATTTTAACAAACAACGATCAGAAAAGGTCGTTACGGTTTTTAAACTTTTGTAATTATATATTTCTTTTTTTAAATGAGTGACACTTTTATATTGAATGTATTGTAAATATGTTTCGCCCGTAAATTATAACAATGTTGGAATCCATATTTCGAATAGAAAATAGGTCAAATACTTAATTAATGATATGTTTTATTTAAAAAAATCAAATTTAACAATCCCATAAGGTGTTTTTGAAAATCACTTATTTCAAAAACATATTTATCAAGTTCTATACATTATATTACAAATGTTAATGTGATCGTCTAGAAATTCATTGGTAATAGAAATCAAGATAAAGGATATTGAATGGGGTACATAAGACCTTATTTTAATGGAATAATATAAATTAATCTATAAACCAAAGAAACATCTTTCTGGATGAGACATGACGGCCACTGATGCAAATGGACGAAAGCTTAATCCTCGGTCAGATTAAACAGAAGACTTTAAATTGAGTTGTGTTGCATATCCGAGAAGTATGCGTGATTTGATAGTAAGACTTAAATGTACAGACTGCACATTTCTGCCGTATATATACATGTGATATATTTACCATTAGACGTTTATTAGTAGATCCTTACTTATCAATAATAATAAGAGTAATACTACTTATAATAATAATAATAATTATTATTATTATACTTGTGCAGGTGAAGGCAATATATACAAATAAAAAACATATTTAGAATCTTAGCTAAATACAACCTTAAGATATAGCATCACTGAAGAGACATTGATTGTCGAAATGCTTATCTGGTGCAGAAACATTGGTACCGTTTATGTAAATACTACCACTGAATCGATGCCTCTGCTGGTTGACTGGTAGTCCCCGAGGGTATCACCAGCCAAGTAGCCAGTATTTTGGTACTGTCATGAAAATACGGATTTTATGTTATTAAAATTTTCTGTTACAAAATTTTGGAAATTATTTAAAATTAAGGAATGTATCTCCCTCATGCAAATCACCGATTCCTTACCCAGCTTTGGCCATACTTTATGGTCCTTTTTTTTGATATTTTTAATAAGCTTTGGATTTTCAAATATTTTAGCCTCGAGCATCACTGAAGTGACATTGATTGTCGAAATTTGCATCTGGTGCAGAAAACCGTTTATGTTAGTATGGATGTGACATTAAGTACACCTAAAGCCTTAAACCATGGATGACCGATGTAAGCATAAAAACGTATTTCCGTTGAGGTCCTTATAGTGTGTATAATAAAATTATCGTCATTCAATTTTAGGACAATAATTGGTATCTATGAATCACAGTTTAAAACATTCGTATAAAAAAGCAATCTTATAAAATATAAAATCTGCATTTGACATTGATCTAAGATTACTCATTTAATATCTATAGAAACCAAAGTAAATGACAAGTGTGCGTGTAAAAGTGACTGCTTTGAACTTCCCAGTACCGAATTTATATAAGTTTTTTTTTTGTTAGGACTAGTTATTCTTTATCTATATGCTCTCTCTATATTTTTTTCTAAATCAAAAGCTTACGTAAAATCAATTCCAATACAAAAATATATTTGTTTAACAATCAGAATGTATACGTTATATCTGATGCCTCGTCTTAAGGGAAAGGCCAAGTTCTTTGCACGTTAAAAACGTTTGCAACAACTCTTTGGGATCCATAGGTGGCCTCTTCGAATGCAAATGTCTGACCCTTTTAAATATATCCTCATTTTCCAGTGGCAGTCAAAAATTTTAAGACCATCATCCCTCTATTACAGAACTACCTATTGTAATAATTGTTAATTTGTTCTCGTTGGAACATGCATGAAATATTTGCAACATCACAGAATGCCTTGCAACAAATTTGGGAAGTCTATCACAGTTAAAACTTTCCTTATATCTTTTTTCAGCTATCATTTGAAGAATCGTTCATGTATACCAACAACCCTTGATTTATGGTTAAATTGTTCTCGTCCCGATTATGCCTGAACTTTTCGACACCGAAGTCAAAAATAATAATAATAACAAACAATCAGTCATTTTTCCTATATTAACTATTATGTCATCCGATTAATGACATTTAAGTAATTTGACTTGTGACGAATTTTTAAAGAAAATACGGTTATTTTTTCAATGTTGTTATTGACCTACATTTATTCAATATAAAATTATTTCATATATTTATTTACAGTTTTAATAAAATAATTTGTGTTGCAGAAAAAAATGTGTCAAGTCATAAAAAAACAAATTTCTACATGTGTCATAAAAAGAATATTTATTCTAGATAAAATCATAAATTGTAAAAGATGTTTGGCAATCTTTTCCTGATTCTTTATCAATAGCAGTTATATTCAATTCTGTTTCTCCAAAATGGAAAATGATCGTTACTTCTCGTAAATGTTTTGTAGGATTGGGAATTTCTACTTCTACGACACCAAGCTTAACACATGTTCCATCGTCTGTAAATTGTACATTATCCTGATGGGTGTAATATATAGGAAGTCTATGCGCATACTGATACGCATTTGACGTAGTAAATGTTTGCCTAATCTTCATTCCTATTGGAATCGACCGATTTGCCGGCATAAAAGTATGAAAAATATTCTCACAATGTGGTTTTCCATCTTTATAAACCCTTCTACGGAATTCGTCTGTTAACGGATTAAATGACCTAACAATTTCAACACCATATGTGCATCTCGTTACGCGAGAGGAAATAGCATGTAGTTGATATCTAAATAAAACAGCTCCTTTTAGAACGGCTAAACCGGCTTCTTCCGGTACAATAACATATCGGTCCGGAAAAGCAGATTTCACTGCCTCCTGTATTAAAGCACACTCAGCGAATCCTCCAACCAATAAGATATGTGAGATATTTTTAGTTTCGTTTTCATCTAACGTAGTCTTAATCAAACAAACAATACCGTTTATGGTTGGTTTAAAAAGCGATTTAGTAAACTCTGCCTCTATTCGCAACTTGTCATTCTTCAATTGTATACTAGAAGCTATTGGACATGATGCTACGACTTCCTCAATATTCGTACGTAGTTCCGATTTACAGAGATTATCTAAAACTATATTTGGAATAGACACATTAACTAATCCTGATTTATTTGGAGTTATCGTTCTTTTAACGTTTTCAAAACACCTTATCAAACCTAAATAAGAATCGGGTGATTCCCGTTTTAACTTGTCTATCACTTGCTGTCCAAATATGTTTGCCATCATCTGCATGAACTCTTTATCAACAGACGTCCCTCCACAGTTATTGCCAGAAGCTTTTGATAGCTCTTTCAATGTCCCATCTGGAAGTTTTTCATGAGCAGTTATATCTACAGTACCTCCTACAAAAAAAATCAGTTAAGAGATAGCAAACTATAAACAAATTGTATTATTTTATCATAGTTGATAATTTCAAAGTCGTAGATAAAAAAATAATAAATATCTACAATTTTGTCTATACTACATTGTACTAAACTAATGAAAGTATATGTTACGTTTGTGTCGTTAGTTCGTGATAACTAAGTAGAAACAAATACAAGCAATCTTTTGTAATTAAGGAAGGCATCTCCATCCTAAACACAGGTCTGATTCGTTTTCCGGGAATGGCAATAACTATCATGATCCTTTTCATGTATAACAGCCATTTATCGTTTCTATAATGTTTTTTTGTAATTCTTTTTAATAATTTGATTTCACCGAAGAGATATTTTCTTCTTTTTGCCATGGCATTGTCAATTTGCTTATGAGTTTGAATAATCTTTTTGTATCTTTCGCCTCTCTATTAATTGCAAAAATGCGCATCTATTACAGTAAACTTGGTACCGTTTAGTGTGTTTTTAAAAATGTTTCTGAATCTTCATCATGTATCGTTAATGGCATATTTTAGCAAACAAAATAAGAAAAGCAATGACAGGCTTTAGGTTCGACGAAACATATTTTTTGTATCGATTGCAGAAAACATTTTTTTTTAATTTTTGGGACTGTTTTATTTCACCTCACTCCTTTTCCCATATTATTGTAACCTTACCTCCAAGGTCTACGACCAGATATTGACAATCAGTGTTAATTATGTCTAAGCTGCCTGGTGGTGGATATGTTTGACAATATATTGATGCTGCTTCAGGTTCTAAGGCCAAAGTTAACTTTTCCTCTGCAATTCCAGCCTGTATTAAAAGATTGAAAGTGGAATCAGTCATTTATATAACATGCTTGCCTAAAGTTTTGCTTTATTTTGATTCAATCAAAGATGAAAAAAGCATGCTAAAAATGGAATTCACACCCTGTGTTTGTTTATTTTTGTCATGGTATACGCATATATCTTTTCTGCTTCAAATGAATTATCAAATGATCATTTCTATTGATTTGAAACTTCTAAAATGTCAGGTAAGTCTTCTCATAATCATCCAAAATTAGTTTGAATGATAAATTTTCCCCATGCTTTTGAGTGGATGTATGTACCAGTTTCATTTATAGTTGTGTTCTTTACTATTGTTAGATTTTTTTGCCTTTTTATCTTTGGGAATTTTTTAATGTATAAATTAAAGGTACCCTGTTCAGTTTTTGTTTCCTCCTTTTTATTTCTAATGTTATTTGATATTAACCATATTTTCTTTATATCACAACAGTTTGACAGACCGACACCTGAAAGGAATAATAAAACGCAGATTTCAGTGATTATAAAAAATGTAGTCGCAAAATGAATAGCATACGCACCATTTCAGCACCTTTTCTCATAAACAGTTTCGCTGTATCAGACCATATTGCGGGTACTGTTAGTATCCAGTTCGTGTCATCGTCTAATTTGATGTTCTTTGCCAATAGAGTTTGTATCATGTGATCTTTGAGCGCTTGTATTGACAATGAGAAAACTTCTACTGCTGGCAGTGTCTGACCTCTGACATCTTCTAATAGCATTCCCATAGAGATTGACTAAATGTTAACAATATGTTATTGATTGATTGTTGTTTGTTCGGTTGCAAAGGTTGATATGTCAGAAAAGACAAAATAACTATTACATCATTCTGAAGAATTGGTTTACGAAAAGAAGTTCGTCCGGGGTAAAGGGTTGGGAAATGAAAATATATTTAAAAGGATGGTTTGTGAACAGAAATTCGCCTTGCAACAAGCTACCTATTGGTTTCTCATAATGGTGTTTCTATAGAACTCACTAACATTAAGCACGTTCACAGAGCGAATCAAATTAAGATGCTCCGGATTTACATCCAAAATACGACAGTATGTGACTGCTTATGTATACATTTCACTCAGCCAAACGGATGCCGCACTATGGCGTAGCATTTATAATATAGAACAAATCGAGTGGACCACAAGTAATCGTTTTTATCCTATTAAAATAAAATACACCTCTACTGATAAAATAACTGTATTAGCCATTTGAGGCAACGTAATTTGCTTAACTCTATCTCATTCACTAGAACTAATGTTTTAGATATTGGATGACGTGTGCAACATCTGGGGCAGGGTCTATTGTTTACCTTCCGAGAGCACCTCAGATCACCCCACGTTTTTGTTGGGGTTCGAGTTGCTCAGTTTTATTATTTTTATGTTGTGTTTTGTGCTTTCGTTGTTTTTTTCGTTTTATTGACATGGCATTGTCATTTTGATTTCGACCTTCAGAGTTTTGATATCCCTTTGATATATTTCGCCTCTCTCTAATCTTAGATTATCAAAGCTTTTCTATTTAAGGATTTTAGATAATTGACTTGCTAAAAACGAATTTCTATCTAATCAAATTGCATTGCACTGAGGAAATTCAAACGGCTAACTTCCTTGTTTTTTTTCATTTCCGATTATTGAATGTGAAAAATCACGTTATTGTGTATATGTTATTTTATTGTAAATTACCTTGTTGTCATGCAAGTTCATTTTAAACCTATAGAAATAATAATATTCATCCTCTTCGCCATCCATGACGATATCAGTGTATCGGTTTTCAGCTTCATATCCAAAGGACACGATTTCCTTTTCTTTTGTAAGAAGTAAACACGTTGGTGTCTTCAGCGATACTGCTTCTCTGATGCCAGCATTCCAGGCTTGGTTTGATAGTATTTGTACTTCCTTGAGTTTTGTTTTTAAATGTGATACCGAGAAGGCATATCCTGAGTAGGTAGTTCCAAAGTCGATGGCTGCGACGTAAACCGACATATCTGTATGATAAAACATAATTTCACATGAAACGCTGGAGAAATCAATAACCTTAAGGACAAGATTGGGCTAAAACCACTACTCAGTTTGATATGCACATTAGTGAACTTTTATAACTCCGACTTTTGCTTCACGACATGACCTATTTTTATTTTTTAATTGATAGACAAATTGATTGTTTCTACATTGTAAACCTTAATTACAAATGGTTATCGGTTTTTTTCATAATGATATAAAATTAGTGTTTAACGAAAATAAACGGTACTTAGTAGTTATGAAGTTAACATTGATACCTACATCAGTACACTACTTGTGTACAAAAGTCTGAAAAGACCAATTTTTGCCTCAATTTGCATGAACAATTACTCGACATTCTCAAAAAGTATTACTTGTGTCTTAATTTTTCTTGACAATTTCTGATTTTTATTAAATTTGTATGAAATTTACTCGACAAATTCTCAACATTCTGAATATGGTCTTAAAATTTCTTAACAAATTCTTGACATTTGAATACTGTCTTGAAAATTCTCGATTGGTTCTCGACAGTCTTTTTTTTTCCTCAGTATGGCTTGACATATTCTAAATATTTTGAATTGTGTCTTAAATTTACTTGACAATTCTGAGTTTAACAAATCATGACCAACATACATGATACATATTTAAAGTTATTTCTCTTTATAGAATAGACTGTTATTTCAAGATACACTTACTACAACAAAAACAAAAGTTGGGCATGTAAATATTTTTATAATTAAAAATTTGAGCATATAAATATTTTTATAAATACAAATATGGGTATGAAATTTAAAATATTAACAAATACAAATGTGAGTATGTTGATATAAACCAATTTAAATGTGGGTTTGTAAATAATTACAAATGTTGATTTATAAATTTTATAAATAATTGCTAAATGATTGAAACCAATCATACTGTAGACATATTTCATTTTTCATGCATAATATTCAATGTTAATATGGTAAATAAACAATTATTGTACCAAAATGGGGCTTTTTATAATTAGTAATGTATTATTGTATCCTAATTCTTCTAACTTTAGTTTAGCGATAGAGTATAAAACACCAAACGAAAGTGTTTAAACTGTCAGGAATGTGCACGTGTCTATACACAATTCAGGCGAAATTTATACTGTTGAGATAGTGTCAAGAAATCTTTAAGACCGTCAAGAATGTGTCGAGATATATTCAAACAGCTTTAAGACTGACAAGAATGTGTCAAGACATATTCAGACATTATTAAGAATGTTAAGAATATGTCAAGACATATCGAGACAAATTTGAGACAGTCAAGAATTGCTCGAGACTAATCAAGACACTTACCAGATGATAAAGAAAATGTCGAGAAATTTTTAGACAGTGTTAATACTGTCAACACATATGTCAAGAAAAATCAAGAACTTTATAAGACAAATTCAGACTTTGTCAAGATTTTTTTTAAATATTTCAGACAAAGAAAGAATGTCGAGTAAAAATTCATGCAAATTCACACAAATATTGGTCTTTTCAGACTTTATGACTTTTGTAGTGGTATTAACCATGTTCACCTCAAAGTTATTAAAAATTTAAGAATGTTGGTTAACGACTAAATCTACTTTTAGTTTCGTTTTACTGAATACATCTATTTCAACAATGTTTTATACTTAATCAAGTTTCCATCAAATGAGTTTAAAATGAAATGGATTAAAAACGAAATATTTACCTTTCTTAGGTATATTATAAAAAATCAATAATTATTATGATACTCCGACCAACTAGTTGATTTCAATTTGTCCATAATAAAAACCAGGGTTTTACAAAATTCCTTTGAAAGATGACCTTTCTATATTTAGATGTATTACGTAATAACTGGGAATTTTAAATCAGATAACAGAAAATTTTCAGAAAATCCGTTTACTTTAGATTTGTATTTGAATGAAATCAAAGAAAAAGTGATAAATGTATATAACATAAAGTAAGTAGCATTAGGTCATTGTAAGTAGACACATTGCAATTGAATCTTAATAATTGCTTAAAAGAAGAAATGACTCAAACTTATCTAAATTTGTACAGACTTTTAAAACATTTCTATTTTCCATTGCACATGCGCGTTACAAAATAACTTAAGAATGTAGTTCTCTTTGATTTAACTCAACGGACAAAATCAAACTTGCCATGAAAAATCAAGGTAAATTGTCTTACTTTTTTGTATTTGTCCATAAAAAGTCCTACCGTTTTAGAATGAATTATAAAATTTAGAAATAATAATGAAAATCAAGACAAGCAAGAAACAAGCAATAAAAATATATGGTTAGATGGAGAGAGACGCTTTTACAATAGCAGTTAAGAATTTATTTTCTTAAACTCTCATCTTGACCCTGATACAAAAATAAGGTCTTGAGTGAAAACTATTCCTCGCTGAATTTGTGAATAATGACGTGAAATTATCAAGCTCGAATTTTACTTTCACTTTTACTATGTTATATTCAGTTGACCTATTTTAACATTCCTCGTATCAGATATTTCTACCTTATTATTTTTTTAAGGACTAATATGTGTATTGTATTACCGTAGCAATCAACCTGTAGAGTCAATTGAAGAATTCAAGATTATTAACACCGGTCTGTCAGACGCATAAAGCGAGACATCACCATGTCTATAAATTTAGCAGCTATTGACTTTGGAACAACATACTCTGGGTATGCGTTTTCGGTATCACCTTTGAAAACCAAACTGCCAGAAGTACAAATACTGTCTAACCAATCTTGGAATGCTGGTATCAGAGAAGCTATATCATTGAAAACTCCAACATGTCTACTTCTAACAAAGGAAAAAGAAATTGTAGCTATCGGTTATGAAGCAGAAAACCAATACACAGATATAGTTTTGGATGGACAGCAAGATGACTACTATTTCTTTTACAGATTCAAAATGAATTTGCATAATAACAAGGTAAAAGTGTATGTGGTGCTAACATAAATATAAGGTTTGATGAGTTATAATTGCTTTAAGGTAACTCGATCTGTAGCTGATTTAGTTTATCCCGAACTCTTTTAGCAGTATTTTGTTAAGTCACTGTAAAATCATGATAACACAGCAACGTCAGCAAATAATAAGAATACGCATATAAAGTTATATATAAAAAAAACTCACCTAAGATAACAGGTTAAAAATTTAGTATCCCCATCCGTGCGTTCCATCTACAAAAGACTGATCCGTGACACTCGGATCAAAACTGTTATATATTAACTTTCTATGTTTGTTTTACAAAAAAAATTACATTCATTAAAAAAACTTTGACCTTGTTATTTTTCCTTATGATATTGCAATGGATATGGTTCTAGAAGAAGAGACACAGGAAGTAGTAAGAATACTATAAAATGTGTATATGATGCACAGCTTTCTACGTTTGCTTATCCTAATTTCACCAATTTACTGTAACATATATATCAAATAAAAGTTTCTCCTGTTTTATTTCCTTCAGGATATTGCAATGGGTATGGTTTTAGAAGATGTCAGAGGCAAAGCGCTTCCTGCAATAGATGTCTTCTCATTGTCGATTCAGGCACTAAAGAATCATATGAAAGGTGTTATAGAAATCAAGAATGTTATGCTTGATGAAAACACAAGATGGGTATTGACAGTTCCTGCAATATGGACAGATACGGCAAAACTTTTTATGAGAAAGGCTGCTGGAATGGTAAATAAAAACACCTTACCGTAACATATAAAAACATTTAGAACTTAGTAACCTTAATCAACTCGAATAACAATAGATTCTTGCACTGATGACAGTCTTTCATCAGTAAACAATCAGTAACATACAATTGTTATCGATGTCGGTTCCACGATTTCGGAAATCATTGCATAATGATTTTTTTATTTATTTCATTCCAATTTCATCAACAAAGTATGTGTAGAAGTATATAGCATGACGGAATGTGTGCAAAATATATCTACATTGATATTCGTGTCTGTTAATAATCAAATGCATCTAAAAAAAACATTTCCTTTTAATGTGTTTTACAGGCTGGCATTCCAGAGGACAAATTGACTTTAGCACTTGAACCTGAGGCAGCTTCGGTATTTTGTCAAACTTTTCCATCAGCTGGTAGCATAGATATTGTCAATACTGGATCTAAGTATATAGTAGTTGACCTTGGGGGTACGGCGTTCAAGATTTTAAACTATATCTTTCTAATAGCGTTATAAATATACGTGTTCTTACATATTGAAAAGAACAAAACATGCACTTGTTAGTTTAATAACTGGAAGTGTTATGACACGATTGAAGCTGTAAATTTTCGCCTTGACAACATCTATTGACATTTCGGCTGTAAAGGTTATCAACAGGTTGCAATGTAGGTATTCCTATTGGCACCAATTGCATCCCTGTAATAGCAGACTGCAGTTAAGATCCCCAGCAATTCATTTAATTAATGAATTCAACAACATCTTTCATTACCATGCTGAAAGTGTTTTTTTTTTTTTTTTAATTAAAAATTCGCTAAATATACTATCGAAATTAACTCACAAACAAACTTGAGCTAAATCGAATATAAACAGCAATGCAAATATCCCTTCCTAAATTTGAATATTTCAGCTTTTCAAACGGGTAACTAAAATTTACTACAATAGGAACTATTTTCACCCTTTCTTGTTAAATTTCTTCTTTTTGTTTTGTCGGTGGTGTTCTTTTAGCCCCATCTTAAGTGTTTCTGTCTCAACTCGTTTGCAATATGTGTAGGAGATTTCAATGAACGTAATCTATGTATCACTGGTTCCTTATTTTAAAAGTCAATGCTTTCGTCAACACAAATTACCCAAAACCTTTACCAAATTTCTTCTAAAATACTTGGTTTGAAACTTTGTCTTTTACCTGTTGAAAACTTATTACAAACGGAATATCACATACTTATTTTAAACGTGATGTTATTTACAGAGCCCGTAAATTTATATACGAACCTTCTGTCGATCCTTGAATGATTATTCTAATAGATAAAATTGTAATATTTAGATCTTTGACTTTTGTTTTATCGGTATATACATTGATTTTGTTATCAATACTAAATAAAGCTGTCTCATTGACAATCATTCCACATCTTCTTATTTTTTAATACGTTGACAGGATGACTTCCTCCTGAAATACTTCTTGTACCGTCCTCAAAATTCATGTATGCTACGTCGTGGTAATTTTTGGTCGGTAGTTATTACATGTATTATTATTTTAAACTACTTTGAAATTTTAGTTCTGTTACGTCTTTTTTGCATGAATTTTTTATCCTTCTCGTTTTGTGGTTACAGGTGGAACCGTGGATATAACAGCACATGAAAAATTGCCCGATGGCTCACTGGAAGAATTGTGTAAAGCATCGGGAAATGACTGTGGTGGAACGTCGATAGATAGGCAGTTTATACAAGTCTTTGTTGATATCTTCGGTCAAGAACTATTAGACAAAATGAAAGTAGACTTTCCAGAGGACTATCTGGGTTTAGTCAGATCTTTCGAAAACGTAAAAAGGACACTAAAACCAGACAAAACTGGTTTGGTTAATATAACTATTCCAAATACAATTTTAGATAAACTATGCCAGTCAGAACTTAACGATAATATCCAAAATGTTGTAGCATCGTCTGCGTTTGCTGACTACTGTAAGCTCTATCACGATAAATTTCGAATGGACGCATCGTATGCCAAATCGCTTTTTGCTCTTACAACAGAGAACATTGTTTCTTTGATTAATTCCGTTATGTATGAAAGCCATGCTGCAGAAGTAGGACATATCCTTCTCGTCGGTGGGTTTGCAGAATGCAAACTGGTTCAGGAAGCCGTAAAGGTTGGTTTTCCCGACAAACATGTCACCGTACCGGACGAAGCTGGTATTGCAGTTCTTAAAGGTGCCGTTTTGTTCGGATACAAACCGGATTCAATATCATCGCGGATAACAAGGTATACTTATGGTGTTGAAGTCGTGAGACTTTTTGACGAATCTAAAGATAGCTTAAGACGGAAAGTCTACGTCGATGGCAATGTTTTATGTGACAATGTATTCCAACCTTTCATGAAAGCAAATACATCGGTACATATAGGAAAAGAATTAAAACACACATACGGTACGTCGGAGGAATTTCAGCAATCACATTTCCTGCCAATATATTATACAGAAAAAGATAACGTGGAATTTATCGATGAAGGTGGCTGCTTGAAACTCGGCGAAGTTGAGGTAGAGATACCGAATCCGACCAAACATTCTCGGGACGTAGATGTCATATTTCACTTTGGTGAAACAGAAATATCTATAACAGCTATAGACAAAGAGTCTGGTAGAGAGTGCAAAACTACCTTTGAAATTCAAGACTTCAATTAATTATTTTACTATTGATTTTTTAAATAAAATTAACCAACATATATACTATAAAAATTTGCGTTCTAATAAACTATTAAATAGTTTTGTTTCCTGTCATGTATAGAAACTTTACTTAAGTCTAGGGAACATGATTCATTAATATCAGTATAAGGTTTTTATGGCTTTTAACTAGCATTGAAGAACCATTAATAGCCTTCTGCTGTTGTCTGCTCTTTGGTCTGATTGTTGTCTGACTTGTCTCTTTGACATATTCACCAGTTCAATTCTCTGTTTTATTCGTTTATTATGAGTACTCTTAGATTGATACATATTATAATTATGAGTTGCATTACTCGCTCAAGTGTGATGGCTGCTTAGAGTTGTTTCACCAAATCACCAAAGGCAGTGTCTGCGCGTATCCGCATTTTAAAAGGGCGAACGATACAAGGCTGAAAACTATAGATCAGTTACACTCACTTGTATTTGTTGTAAATTGAAGGAGAATTTTGTGACAAGTAACATCAGTGAGGCAAATCATACGACCTCCAGCATGGTTTCCGAAAAGCGAGATCATGTGAATCACAACTCATTCAATTTTATAACTTCATAACAACAACAGCAAAAATATACAAACAGACCCCACAAACGTCTACTCTACAAACTTTAATACTATGGCATTCAAGATAACACTCTAAAATGGATTCAGCTTTCTTATCAGACTGTACACAAACAGTGGTTATAGATTGAATAACATCAAATACAGCACCCGTTACATCAAGCGTGCCCCAAGGAACTGTCCTTGGGACTATACTCTTTTCAATTCACATTTCCAGAATACCTCAAACACAGGAAATTATGACTCTTCGCTGATGATAGCATTATATGTCGAGCGAGAAATTACATGTCAACAAGACTGCACAAATTTTCAAAACAGATCTTAATGCAGCAGCAAAATGGGAGGCTGATTGACTCATGGCCCTCCATGCAGGAAAATGCACCATTTTAACCATCACACAGAACAGGAAACTATTCAAACACAATTACATTCTACATAGATATAGGAAGATGTGGTGTGAGTGCCAATGAGACAACTCTCCATCCAAATAACAATATATAAAAGTAAACCATTATAGGTCAATGTACTGCCTTCAACACGAAGCCTTGGCTCACACCGAACAACATAACCATATTTTAGAACCAGTAACATCAGCAAAATATCTCGGCGTAACCTTACTGTCTAACTTAAAATGGAACAATCACTACGACAACATCATATCAAATGCATATAAATCTCTTGGCTTTCTGAGGCGAAACTTAAAAATATCTAAACTTGAATATACCTGTAGTTTATGGGATTCACACACAGCAGAATATAAAATTAAGCTACAAATGGTACAGAGACGGGCAGCCCGTTATGTATGTAACAACTACCTCAACACCAGTAGTGTTACATCCATGTTAAACGAACTCACAGAGCGCCGCCTCAAAACCACACTTATTATGTTCTACAAAGACATCCATGCTATTTTCGCAATTTCATCGCCAGTCCTCATACCATCAGATACTAGAAGAAGAAAATTACATACTTATACATTTCGGCAAATATCCACCCCAAAAGACAATTAAAAATGGTCATTTTTTCCGCAAACAAGCATCTAATGGAACATGTTACTACAAGTTGTGGTAATATGTCAAACCATTGAAACATATAGAGATCGTGTAATATTATAGAGGTCTACAATTTACCATAGAAATCTTTTTCCGTTGTATCTATAAAGAACATTATACACGTTCCTAGCCCAAATCAGGAGCCTATTATTTAGTTGTTGTCATTGGGTGATGTCTGGCAGGTAAGTTGTCATTTAATTATTTTGTCATTTAATAAGCCGTTCTTTTCATTTTTATTCATTCATATTTTGTCATGTGATTATCAATGCCAAAATATTAGGAAATCCAAAACATAATTTAAATGATGAAGAGCTGATCAATTTAAATGGACCTAGATTAAAGCCAAAACAAGACAAGTAATCAGATTGATATTTTATAGTGCGTCTTTTTATGTAGTGACAAGGACGTATGTTAGTTCTACGTTCTTGGTTGTGATGTTACATTACTTTTTCAGGTAAGGGTGAAGGTTGGTACCTGCTGTATTGTTTTCATCTGTCCTTAGTCATGGATCTGGTGTTCAGTGGTTGTCGTTTGTTTATGCAGTTTGTAAGTGTTTCTTGTTTCTTGTTTTTTATATAAAAAACCTTGGTTTTCCTGTTTGAAGAGTTTTATACCAGTCATTTTTTGGGGTCCTTTACAGCTTGGTGTTTGGTGTGAGCCAAGGCTCAGTGTTGAAGACCGTACTTTGACCTCCAAATATATAATGTATAAAATTGAGAATAGAAATGGGGAATGTGTCAAAGAGACAACCCGATCATAGTGCAAACAGCAGCTGAAGCCCACCAATGGGTCTTCAATGATGAGGGCCCTCATGGGGTTTTTGATTATGTGATTACTTGGCCGTTTTTTTAATGATTATTTGATTATTAAGCCAAATATTTCATGATTATTTGATTACCTAGGACTGTATTTTTAGTTTATGATTATTTGATTACTAAAGATAAGCAAATATTTAATGATTATGTGATTATATTGGCAAAAAAATGTTGATTATGTGATTACTAGGACCCCCCCCCCCCCATGAGGGGCCTCAATGATGTGAGAAACTCCTGCACCTGGTTTACTTTTACAAATAGTGATATGAATGGAGAGTTGTCTCATTGTCACTTATACCTCATCTTCTTATTTATATCTAACAACATAAACGTTGATTTTCCTGTTTTAATGGTTTGACACTAGTCATTTTTTTTAACCCTTTATAGTTTGTTCAGTGTTAGAAGACCCTATTTTGACCTATAATTGTTCTACTTTTACAAATTATGACTTGGATGGAGAGTAATCTCATTGGCACTCAAACCAAATCTTCTAACATCTATTCATATAAATTGTTTTCATCAGGAATATGCAGTCCATGTGTTGCTTGACGCCTAGCAGATATCAATTACTTTCATCATCAATACTTTTTATAGGTATTATAGTACTTTGTGGTACATGTACAGTGGCCGCTCCAGGGGGAGGAGTTCTAGGGATTGGAATCTCCCCTTTATAGGTCAAAATATGGTCTCCTAACACTGAATCTCCCCTTTTTTTGGATGATCAATGCATTTGAATGGGGACGTATCGTTGGAACCCCCCTTTATCCTGGGTTGGGGAACCCCCCTTTAAAAATTGGATGGATTAACTTTCAGATCAATTACAAGTCACTAACACTTATTGTTTATCATTATTTATTTAAAATATTATGCTATATAAAAGCCAATATAATTTTAAATCATTGATTTAATCATTAAATTGAAATCAATTTGATTTCTTGAATACATTGCATAGATTTTCAATGCATTTGAATTGGGACGTATCGTTGGAACCCCCCTTTATCCTGGGTTGGGGAACCCCCCTTTCAAAATTGGATGGATTAACTTTCAGATCAATTACAAGTCATTAACACTTATTGTTTATCATTATTTATTTAAAATATTATGCTATATAAAAGCCAATATAATTTTAAATCATTGATTTAATCATTAAATTGAATCAATTTGATTTCTTGAATACATTGCATAGATTTTCATGTCATACATTTGAATGTAAATTCAGACAAAATGTTCATACATACTTTTGAATGTAAAATAAGACAAAATGTTTGTAGATTTGTTTTAAATTTGATAACACATAGGTTTATGTTATTGCTTCACTAATTGATAACACTAATTGTTCTTTAACATAAACTTTATAAGTAAATGTATATGCATAGCTATTTGTGTTTCAAATCATTGCAGAAATTGTAAAACAATAACACACATGTAAAGACCTCATGAGCTGTCAATAAACATCAATAAAACTTGACTAGAAGATTATAAAATTACCTTTGGTGATGAACTATTGACACTCAATACAGGCCTTCTGACAAATTGAAAAATAAGAGTTTGTTTTAAGCCGCATGAGCCCAAAATGGCTATACAGCAGCAATCTTCAGACAAATAACTGACATGACTTCTTGTTCTATAATATAAGACTTTGAAGGTTTATATATTTTGCATTCAGGTTTTTTTATCAGATATTTTTTTTACTATCAATGCATGGTAAAAAAAAAACAACAGTAAAAAATGTTGAATGCAAACAATATGAACCTACAAAGTCTTACATTATAGGACTAGTAACATGACTTCCATATAAGTTTAATTTGATTTAAGTATTGAGATTGGTTGATTGATAGTTTGTTGCTTTATGTCAAGTCTCAGATATTTCATACATGTGCAGGACAAAATTTGTAAGCTGAGCTTATCAGACATACTATGTATGCTTTTTATTGGTGATGGGACATTTTTCAAGAATGGGTTATCTCCCATTTACTGCAAAATTTCAACAAAAGTTTAGATATGTTTCACTTATTATGAAAAATGTATTTTACAAATGTTTTACTGATCCAGTAATTGAGGGAAATATAAACAGACTTTTATCAAATTATAAATCATTTTCAGTAGCCGTCAAAATTGGGATTCTTATTTTGAAAGTTTAAAAAAAACCATATTATGTGAACTAAATACAATATTTTTAATACTTATTACAAGTCTCAAACAAATTTTCCATTACTAGACCTTTTTCAAAGTTGCTTACTTTTAAGCATCAACTTTGGACAAAGAAACTGTACACTATATGTGTTTTGTCTTAACTATAATATTACAATGTTATATCTAATATCTCTTAACAAATATGTAAAATAACAATTTGTTTTAAAAATTTATATTACAAACTAATATTATCATAAACAAATAACAATGTTAAAGACTTGATCCTTACACTCAGGTTGTAGTTCATAAGGGCAAAATGTGCATGGTCGAAAGAGAAATTAATGTTGAAAGAATGAAGGCGATTTTTTTCTGCTTTCAGCATTAAAAATATGAAATTGACTAATTGTTTGTTGTGGTCATGCCATTTTCTAACCTTATACCATATAGCGGGGTGTTAATTTTCGCTTATTTTGGCGGATAGAACAAAATTGCCAAAAACAATTCCGCCAATTTAAAAGTGTACATGCAAAGGTATTGATGAAAAAAGTAAATCCGCTCAAATAATAACCACCAAAATATTTTGTATAACTTATTCAATGAAAATCGTGAAATTTTACACCCGTGAAAATAAACCACTATACAGTATCATGACCATCAGTCAAAAGAGGGGCAGAAAGATTGAGTTTATGCTTGGAATTAACTATTTTGTATAGGTAAAGACAAACCCTTATGACATAAAGTTTTAACTTTTGACCACAGGTTTTGTCATTCACAAATTTGGAATTTAAATCACCAGCTTTGTTGATCTAACAAGGTTAACTGACCTCATTGACCTATAAGAAACCTGAAAAAGAAATGAACAAACATTTCACAGGAATAAACCTTTACAAACCCTAATAAAGAGTTTCCAAATTTGAAACGTTAATTAATTCAAAACTTTGTACCAAAACTTTTTATAGGCTGTTATTTGCTCATATATAGCTCTTCATCTGATTCCATTCTTATATATCCTTATATATCAGGCTAAATGCGTTTTTATGTTTATAATGTCTTGTTTTCATGTTTTGCATGATTTATTATTGCCATAGTCAATTGCAGGACACACATGCAAGATTAATTATTGCAAAAGCAATAATTGCTAAAACAAATAATGGTTTTGAAAAAAAATTAGTTTTTACTTTAGTAAAACCTATCCTCTTGCAATCATACATGAATTTACAGTTATAATGATCATATCTTACAAAATCAAATATTGCATATTAGTTTAATCACATTGTATTTTAAACATAAAAAGCTTCTAGCTTGAATCACATGTTCATGAATATAAAACACAAATTGTCCTAATTATAGTTTAATGACTAGTTTCCCCTGGGTACCAGTGTTATTTATAACATCATTATGAGCTGTGGATGACTGGTTTAAACTGTATTCCTTTCCTATATGTGGTTTAACCCAGCCTTTCTGCATACCAGTTTGTATGCTAGCATTCATCTCCTTCCAATCATCCTGTCAAAGAACAAATAAAATATATGTGTTAGTGAGAATTATATACATAAACACAATATATATACATTGTCAGAAAATATAAAATTTATTTGTATGAACTTTGAAACAAGACAAAAACTGAGGTTTGCTGAGCTTTCCTGTACAATGACTATACTAAAATTTCCAAATATTGCCAAACAGGAAGGAGTTACATTACAGATGATTAAATTTTTATTACTCATTACAACTGTACATAATCAAGCTGCATAAAAAATGAATAAGTCTCTTCTGTACCTGGCGACAACTCAACATTTTGATACAAACGTAATATTAAAATCATTCCCCTGAATAGAAGCCAAGTAAGTTTGACGAAAATTTCCCCAGTACAATAAGTGTTTTATAATTTCAGACTATAGGCCAATAGGAAGTTCAAGTTCAGGTGAATACAGATCTGTTCTCAAAATAATGCTTGTTCACTTCAACTCAATATGCAGATTAAATAAAAAAAATACCTACCTTCTATAGAATCTCAGAAAAAAATGACAAGTTTTACAGACAGACAGACAGACGGAGTACTTACTGGTGTTGAGTTCATCAAAACAATTCCTGTTACTATACATTCTTTGGCCATAGTTAATCTGGGATTTATTTCTATAGTGCCTCTATTTCCAACAATCTACAGGAGAAAAGGCTGTTACAAACATGGGATACAAATAAGAGCTTGCAAATATTGTGGATTCATTAATATTTGTTGGATACCAATTTTCGTGGATTTCGTGGCACAGAAGAACCACAAATTTAGATATTCAACGAATTATAAATTTTCTAAAGGTGTGAAGGCAGACTTTGCCGTAAACACGAAATTAGATATCCACGAGCATGCAAGTTTCCTAAATCCACGAAAATTGATACCCAAGAAAATAAATGAATCCACAGTTTTACTAAATTTATGTTTTGTTTTATAAAACAGTGTAATTTGTATTAATACTTTGATTTGGGATCATATAAAGTATTAAGTTGAAATAAATTTGTCATTGTAATATAAAGGCAAATAGTTGAGAAATTGCTCATATTGTATGAGTCAAACAATTTTGAACAGTTTTACCATTTAAATGAATGTACTGCCATTGTATTGCTATATAACCTATGAAAACGGAATAGTCACTATTCCTTTTTGGGGTTCTTTATAGCTTGCTGTTTGGTGTGAACCAAGGCTCCATGTTGAAGACTGAACTTTGACCTATAATGGTTTACTTTTACAAATTGTGACTTGGATAGAGAGTTGTCTTATTGGCACTCATACCACAAATGTTATTATATCTATAAACCAATTCTACATGTTTTTAAAGGAAAATAGCTTACTATCAGGCATGGGTTAAGTTTTTGCTCATTGTTGAAGGTTGACCTTCATGTGTTGCCTTCTACATCATAATTTTTACTTACTACAATTCTTCCTTTCTTCTTAATCATATTTAAATCTTTGTCTAAGTTTACATTGGCTAACATTTCTATAATCAAGTCAGGACCTTCACCTTTTGTAGCATCCTGAAAGTGGAAGGTATCAGTAACAACAATATATATCATGTACAGTGTAACTTGCCTAATCTGACACCTGAGTATTCCAACATCCTGCTTAATCCGACATTTTTTTCTGGTTCTCCAGTGTGTCAGAACACACAGGTTACACTGTATATAAAATTTACACTTGAAACAATAGAAAAACTACCTTAGCATTGAGGTTTTTAATGCCAAAGGATAAAAGCTACAGATATAAGAAGAGGTTGGTCTGAGAAGAGTTCTGACTTAATTGATGTGGCTATTATGGCAGGTTTTACTGTACTTTTTGAAATATCAATAATGGATGTTCTATAAACCAAAATTAATGTATTGAAGTATCAATATCAATGCAGTTAATTTGGAAAATCCATCTTATAAACTAGACATGGAATGTGACTTTTTTCAGTTGAAAAACAGTGTTTAATACATCCATTCAATTAACAAATGCAAAGTTATAAAATTTGCAAAAGCAATGAGACAGAAGGGACATTGCAATGTTAAATTTAACTAGATGTGTCAAAGCGACAAGAAACACCCCGTCCCAAAAAGTTGAAAAATCTGCAATTTAAATATAAACACATGTGGACACAAACATGATGGTAGCCTCACATATCAAAAATCAGCTCAAAATCTGGAGGGGAATAGAGAAAAAATCCGTATAATTGTGATTTTCAATAATTTATCAAAGTCCAAAGCCCGTAATTTCAGCGAAAATTAGCGGAGCAGAACGAAACTTAAGCTTGACCTATAACTCATCATGGTTAACTCACATACCAAAAATCAGCCCAATACCTGAAGGTGTTTAGAGAAAAAGTCTGTATAATTGTGATTTTCAACAATTTCTCAAGTTCCAAAGCTCGTAATTTCGGCACAAATAAGTGGAGCGGAAAGAAACTTAAACTTGATCTGTAACTCATCATGGTTTAACTCACATACCAAAAATCAGCCCAATATCTGAAGGCTTTTAGAAAAACCCTGTATAATGGTTTGTTGCGGAATGACAGAATTACGGAAAGACAGAAAAACGGAAAGACGGAAATGGGTAAAACTATATGACACCGACAACTTCGTTGCGGGTGCGGGGCCAAAAAAACTTATTCTGTTTATACAGTATTAATACTACGACTACTTTAAGTCAACTGTAAAAAATTCAAAATAACAAATGTATGAATTAAATTCAGAAATTTGAAACACTTGTTTAAACATTAATAGTTGCTTCTTTACAAATACATGTAATTAATTTGCAAAAATATATTATATAACCTTTTCTTTTCTATATTATGGAAGATATTTTCAAAGCAGGTATTACCAATATAAACATCTTGTTTAAAATTGAATAAATTTTCCCACTCATTACATTGCATTTCAACCGTCATAACACAATCTGTTATTTATAAGATTTAAACAGGTGCCACAAATGGGGCAGGATCTGCTCCCTCTTTAGAAGCATCTGAGATTACAACTGTTATTTGTTGGGACTCATTTGATCAATTTTTTATATGTGGTGTTTTGTAGTCTTTCAACAATTTTGCCTTTGTCAATGATAGTGCTGGAAGTTTGTCTTGTCTTTGACTTCAATTTTTCTCTCATGTCTATACAGTGTTTTGTAATTTTTTATTCAGGTTTTTTCCTGTTGGTTGAACTGTTCACTTCTTTGACATATGGTATTTATTATCACCTTCATATTTTATTACTTTCTTTATTGTTATGTTGATATATACAAGGTCGTTACTTTTCAAGTTTGAATTGCTTTGCTTTACATTTGTCATCTTGATCTATTTATAGCTTGATATGCAGTATGAGTTTTGCTCATTGTTGAAGGCCCTATGACAAATTTTAGTTGCTTATTTCTTTCTCATTTGTTTTTTGGTGGAGAGTTGTCTCATTTGCAATCAAAACACATCTGCTTACTTTTATATTTAATAATTCATCTTTTATCTTCAAACATTTACCATTATCTGTTGTGTGTAGTTATCAGATCTGTGATTAAAAACAAAATCACATCCATTCTCTTCCACTATATCCATTCCAGCCTTTGATCCTGCTGTTCCTAAAACTGTCAAACCTAAATTCTTGGCTAACTGAACACAAGCTAGTCCTACCTAAAAATAATGCAAAAAAAAGATAATTGTATTCATAAATGTATGAAATATCTAATGCAAAAAAAAGAATAACTGAAACTATAAACTATAAAACATCTGTCAGTGGTGGATCCAAGGGGTGAGGGGGGTGGGGTTCATGGGTTTGGAACCCCCCCCCCCCCTTTTCTGTTTGATTTAATGCTTTTAATATACATAGAGTTGGAATGCTCCTTTTAAAAATGGCTGGATCCGCCCAATTCTGCACTGTTATTACCTTAGTATACTTAAAGCAAATTAGGTGAATATATCAAGAAGTAACCAACCCAACCATGCAAACCAAATTTCAGAAATCCTTGTAATGAAGTTTCCTGCTACAATAAATATTCATAGGATGGATGGTCTCACAGACTGACTGACTGACAGATGGACAGATGTAAAACAGTATACCACCAAGCAGGGGTTATAGAAAAAGTGGGAGTATAAAAAGAATAGAAAAAAAATGAAGAATAAAGAATTGAAAAAAAAGTTATTAAAAATTAAAGACTAAAGAATTGAAAAAAAAGTTATTAAAAATTAAAGACTAAAGAATTGAGAGACCCCCCTATCCAGATCCTCATCATGAAGTTTAAAATATGTCAATAATCATTGAATCAAATCCAATTCTGCTTGATTCTAATCAAAACCATCAGCTATGTATTGTTGAACTTTACAATATATGGTTAATTAATTTTATATGAATTTGGTTAAATATACTTACCATGAAATTACATTTATATTATATAGAATATGTTTGCTTTCACAACATGTTCTCATCGCAATTAACTAGGTGATTAAAAATTACATCCATGAGATGTACTCACCTACGTCATAGTTCACCTGTGTAACATACACTAGCTTTAGTTTTAATTTTTGCGTTCAAGAGAACGCATGTTTCTCGTCGGCAAGGATTTTTAACAGTTTACTGTTGAAAATCCTTATGTTTTATAAAAGACATTATTTGTTTTCGGAATATCGATATACGATTAATTTAATGTAAATCAGAATACAGCGCTTCTGCCAAGTTTCTGATATGCACGTTTTCGTCATTTTTACAGCTTACGAGTCTGGAAATACGACGACATAGAAAATGACTTTGTTTAGCCGCCATTTTCAAACATTAAATCGGGTCCGAGGAAAGGCAGAATTTAGCTGTCAAAATCGGACATGTTACGTGAGTGCTACGTTTTTAAAAAGATATATATTTAAACGGATGTTTATTTCTTTTTTCACGCTCAGCTGACCGGATTTTTCACTGCATTAGAGCAATGCTACGAAACGGGTCGAGTGTAAAGTTTGGATAAAGTCGATTGTTTACAATTTGCAGTCTGTACACGAGACTGTGTAAACACATCACTATATTAAAATCAGAATAGGTATTATGACCAGATCTGATTGTTTTTCATGTGGAAAACGTCCGTATGGGAGCGTATACCACTATTGTCACTAGAACCTCAATTGGTTCGATTGTTTACAATTTGCAGTCTGTTACGTGTACACCTGGTACACGAGACTGTGTAAACACATAACTATTAAATCAGAATAGGTATTTTGACCAGATCTGATTATTTTAATGTGGATAACGTCCGTATGGGAGCGTATACCACTATTGTGACTAGAACCTCAATTGGTTCAATAAATTTCAATCAGAAAAGGGAATCTGCCCATTTCTGATTGTTTTATTTGGAAAACGTTCCATACAGGGAGCGTAGACCAACAGTGATACTGTTTTAACAGTTGATAAATACATCACAATCAGAATAGGGATTTTGCCCACAACTGATGATGTTTATTTGGTTAACCTTTCATTCAGGGAACATAAACCATATTTATTGAAAATAAAACGTGCTCAATGGATCACTATAGACTTAAAATAGAATAGGGATTTTGCCCAAGTCTATTTGATTAATGTTGACATGTTTCATACAGGAAACATAGGAACTAGAACAACATGCATGATTTAGAATCTGTAAGTTGCATTCATTCTTATAAAATACAGATTTGATATCTTACATAAAATTAGATCATAACTATTTATTTATTGCACATTGATATTTATGGAGCATAGAATTGCACGTGGATGATTGTTGCAAATAAAATAAATTAGAATCAGACTAGTGAATTTAAGTCCAGGTCTATCTGACTTTTCTAGACATCCTTCCACCCAGGGAACATTATGTCTATTTTTATTATATTTTAAAACACCACAAGCATAGCTAATATTTGGTTGCACATTGTTTTTTGTGATGAACCAACAGTTTAGTCAATTAACATATTTGCTCATATTGATAATATATTGAGCAAGTGTCTGGAAATAGTCAAGACAGATATTAAAGACACTGAAAATGATACATTGTTATCTAGTACAATACAAATGTGATTGTAGTTTAAGCATACCAATACATACTTCTTTTAAATATGTCCAGTTTAAATCAGGACAGTAATTCTTAGAAGCCTGTAATATTTTTCCAGAACAGCAAATTGCTGTAAATATTTAATTATTTTTTTACTGATAAATAATTCTCCAATGCTCTAACAGACATGGAGACAGTAAGAATGGAGCACTGTTCTAAATACAGTTGATAGCTTGTGACAACTCTTTTTACTTATATTAAATTTCATGGTCAGTTTACTTATGACAAGAAGAACATGAATATTATAAGTATGAACTGCTATAACCAATTGTTTGTTTTTGTCGGCAGTAAGGAAACAAAGGCTTTTATATGTTTTTATGTAAACATTAGATTGTCTATTGAATAAAGAATTTAGGGGATGCCATGATGCATTTCACAAAGACTCATTCAAGGTAATGGCTTATATATTGATTACATAATTCAGAGTGTACATTGCCAATGCATTTATTAAATATAATATGTACTAATTCTGTTTTGTTTTGAGTACAAAAAAAAAAAAAAAAAAAGAGGTGATAACGTAAGACTTAAGAGACTATCTTACCCTCACTATATGGGAATCACTGTCAAATTATACATATATCTTCCAATCATGAAAGCAAAAGGAGTTTGGATGCTCTTTTAAAGATAGAAAATTATGCCTTAATTTACATCTTAAGTTTTCTAAGCAATGCCAACAGATGGGCAAGTTTCTGCTATAAGGATTCATTCATTGGGTCCGTTTTATTCTTATTGTGAGATTGGTAGAACCCAACAGTTTATGCAATGGCTACACATTGTTTTTCCTAGAGTTAAATATTGATTCAGAATTCTGAAGTATAGAGGACTCAAATATGCTGATTTATAGAAACAAGATTATCATTAATTTAGATCTTGTAAAAAAATTAGTAAAATATTGGTAAATAAATAAATAAGATTTAAAGCATTGTGGATGCAGGATTTATTTAAAATGCTAGACATGGTCTAGGAAATTGAAGTAGTTCTCAAGATTTGAAACTATCTATTATACAGCTCTTTATATAAACCTTTTATTTAGTCAGTCTTTACAAGATGCAGAAAAAAAGAAGAGTTTTTTTTTTTTTTGGAGTAACACATGATGTACCAATATAAACATATAATATATATACATTTCAATTGGTTCTCAAATTTTAGCACCAGTGTAGAAGCAGTTAATCTTACAGCAAAATGTAGGAAAAGCAATTTATTTAAAAGACTGATTAATAGTTAGCAAATAGCTTTCAATAGTCTAAGAATAGTACATGGAAGTAAAATATAGTATGATAATTCCATGATTATATCAAATCAAATGCGAGACATTTTCTTAATATTATACCTAAATATTAAAATGTCACTGTTTATGTTTATTTTTGCTCATTATAAGCATAAAGTTACAAAAATCTAGTCTGGTCAAAGTCAAGTTGTATATTATCTATATGCAGGAAGGTTTTCCGAATGCATGTGATTTTAACCTCGGAATTGATGGTAATTATTCACTTTTCCATATTACCAGCCAGAATAATATAAATATATAGCATACAGTTAGTATCTTATGCAAGAATATGCTACACAAAATTGAAATGTGTTTATTTTAAACAATTACTTTGAATTTTGATTCAATATTGTTTTGAAAGATGTGATTATTTAAATCACATTAATTTTGTTTTTGCCAAATCTGGGGACAAATGCAAAATTCTTCTGAGTGACTAAGTTAACCAAATGACTGGGTTGAAGTCACAAAATACTACCAAAAGCTGTTTGGTTGATATATACATGTATTGAATCATATCAGAATGTATAGGATTCAGATGAGGTGAACCAAGACAGAAATAAAATGAGCATTTTTGATAGTGAAACCATTTCTGAAATAACTAAGAACACTTAAGGATACTGCAAGTTGGTACAAGTGTTTTCCATATTGCCAAACAAGTGTTTTTTCTTTAAATACAACTATAGAACTATATTTGACAAGTTGCATTTTAGTATTTCTGATAGCGAAATAATTTCTGAAATTAATATAAACAATTGTCAAGAGCAACATACAAGAGTTGTTCATTATGTCAAATTTTTGTTTCTTTAAATTTGGAACTGTACATGGCAAGATATTCTAGAAAGTTAACCGTTGTGAATGTTAATTAGAAATATCAAAACATTTTATTTTAGACAGATTTTTCATAGCTGGAGAAAATCATCTGTTAGCATTCTTTTTGGACTTATAAGGACAACAATCATGGCTTTAATTCAGCTCAACATCCAAATGTTCTGTGGAAGCAGTATATCAATGGAAACATGTATACTGAAACTTTTCCACTGATTTGTCCATTTCTGTATTTTTACACTTGAGTAGTCCAATACAAAACAAAAATATTGTTCATGGTTGAAATGGTAGACATTGTATTCAAAGGTTCTACCACTCATAGAAATTTTATCAGATTTTTAAAATTTAGTCAGTTTAGAGAATTGTCATTATACAATAGTACAAGACTTCTCTTGATGAAAATATTTTATTCTAAATCTATGAAATATTAAAAGTAGTATATCTAGCAGAGAAGCAAATTCTCAGGGACTATAACTTTAAAAAAGTTTAAAGATTAATCCAGATTTAGCATAATCATGAAACAACTTTGGTTTGAGTCTTTAATAAACTTTGATTGTATTAAGGACACCTATTTACAAAGTATATTTTAATGGTTTATAATTCTTTAATTAAGTAGAAAAGAATTTATTTCGAAAGATGTGATATTGATCAGGTTATCAAAAGACGACAGCAATCATATATTATCTGTTATTATATTAATATAGAGAAAACAATGGAAAGTTAAAGAAAGGTAATAATGTTTCCAAATAAACTTAATTTTCAAAGTGGAAAGTAATGAAATTAAGGTTGGATTAGTTCTTGTCGATTTGTACAAGCAACAAGAACAACCTATTCAGAAATAAATGCTTATTTACTGTTGCATAAATATTACAACACATTTAGCTCATAATGAAGGAGCTTTAATATAATTATTTCTATACTGACCTGCAGATTATTTATTCATCAGATATAGAAATATGGGGTATATATATACATGTGAGTGCCATTGAGACAACTCTACATCAAGTCTATTAATTTTGCATACTTGTATTTATACAATCTGCAAAGTTTGCCATTGATACATATAGTTATGCAGCATAGCTTCATTGTATAATAAATTCAGTAATTTCGGTTTTTAC
Organism: Mytilus edulis; assembly: GCA_019925275.1. Lineage (NCBI taxonomy): Eukaryota > Metazoa > Mollusca > Bivalvia > Mytilida > Mytilidae > Mytilus > Mytilus edulis. The sequence goes on from CM034354.1 coordinate 91,209,787, forward strand.
TAATATCCGTATTTACAAAATTTAATGGAGTTACTTTTTAAAAAATTTCACATAATTTTTTATATGTTGAAATTGTATGTGTGTGAGAGAATTTATCCTCCACCAAATGAAATACTGCTTGTTAATCAGTAAATATTCTATATAATATAAATGTAATTTCATGGTAAGTATATTTAACCAAATTCATATAAAATGGTAATTTTTGAAATCTCAAGAAGAGATTTTATATGAATTTATAGGGTTAAATATACTTACCACAATCCACCACCACCCCTGGAATAAATTCAGTTTTTTGTTCACTTAATTGAAATTATTCAATTAAACGACAAATTAAAACTAAAGCTAGTGTATGTTACACAGGTGAACTATGACGTAGGTGAGTACATCTCATGGATGTAATTTTTAATCACCTAGTTAATTGCGATGAGAACATGTTGTGAAAGCAAACATATTCTATATAATATAAATGTAATTTCATGGTAAGTATATTTAACCCTATAAATTCATATAAAATCTCTTCTTGAGATTTCAAAAATTACCATTTTTCACTAACAAACCACAACAATGTAAATACTTTTGTCATGGAATATTAAGCCTCCAACCTACAGAACAAATAAAACATGAAAAATTCTTCATTCCGCCATAATTAACTTTTCACATTTTCATAACATTTAGGTTAATGAGGTTTTATTAGTTTAATGTTGACAGGGTCTACTGAAAGTAGAACCATACAATTTTCCCATACTTTGCAGTTTCAAAGTTAAGAGAGCTGTGGTGTAGTGGTAAGTGCATGAGACTACAATCACAAAGGTTCCTGATTCGATTCCCGTTCCGTGATGAAAATTTCAGGGACTGAATTTTTGGCTCTCCCTTGACACCATTTGCGAGTATGGTCTTGAGGAAATGATGAGAGTTGTCGGGAGGGGACTATAAATGGCTGACCCGTGTTAAAAGAGAGCTATATCTCTTGCGCGGAAAAGACACCCTTGTATATTTCGAAAAAAGAGCAGCCTAATACTGCTACAAGGCAGCACTCGCACCCGCAAAGTGGAAAAGGATTAATAAAAGTTCCCAATCCACTATAAATATATATGTTTAAACTAGTTTCAGAGTTCAGTGTGACATTCATTTTTAAGGGCCAGTTGAAGCTCCCCTCAGGGTTTGGGATTTTCCTGCTGTGTTGAAGACCCATTGGTGGCCTTCGGCTGTTTTCTGCTTTTTGGTGGGATTGTGGTATCTTTGAAACATTCCCCGTTTCTATTCTCAATTCTATATGCCACTTTTTCAAAAACATAACAAACAGAATAGGTCTCCAAGCTTATCTTTAAACCAAAAATTGACAAAGTGTGTATAGATTATTCTTGGAAAAAGCACTTTGATTGAATGGCTTTTATTGTACTTTTAGAAAGAAGAAAATATTCGGCCACCCACATGACCCTGTACTTTTATGATCAAACATAAAAATGCTCCATAATAAAATTTGTAAATTTACATATATTCCTTTACAAAATTTAATATCTCAATTATTTCTCATGATATAACTTTCTAAATGATTTACACTTGTTGAGGAAATACTTTGCTAACCAATGAAACACTATGTCAATTTTACTATGATGTAATAATTGGCTAAGCATGAAAGCAGTCAGTGGACCAAGAAAGTTGAAATTGTACAAAGATGAAATATAATACTTTGAGAATTATAAGGATCAAACCCATTTTAAACACAGTTTATTGACTTTTGTTAAGCTTTTTTGTTAATTGGCCCCAATAACTCCTAGAAACAAGAATGTGTCCATAGTACACGGATGCCCCACTATCACTATCATTTTCCATGTTCTGTGGACCTTGAAATCAGGGTCAAAACTTTAATTTGGCATTAAAATTATAAAGATCATATCATGGGGAACATGTGTACTAAGTTTTAAATTGATTGGACTTCACCTTCATCAAAAACTACCTTGACCAAAAGGTTTAACCTGAAGCGGGACTAACAGACGAACAGACAAACAGGAGAATGAACGGAAGAACAGACGAACGAACAAACAAACAGATGGACGGACGGACGCACAGACCAGAAAACATAATGCCCCTCTACTATCATAAGTGGGGCATAAAAAGTGTCAGATCCTGTATTCTAAAATTTTTCTTTTCAAATCTTAATTTTACATATCACTATGTATAAAGTTCACAAGGAGAGCCGTGGTGTAGCCGTTAGTGCATTGGACTACTAACACATAGGTTCCTGGTTTGATCCCCTTTACGGGGAGAAAAAATTCAGGGACTGATTTTTTTTTAGCCTCCCTTGACACAATTTGAGAGTATGGTCTTGAGATGCGATGATAGTCGGTCGGAAGGGGACAATAAATGGCCGACCCGTGTTAAGAGAGAGCAATATCTCTTGCATGTAAAAGACACCCATGTAGCATTCCCACCCACAAAGTTGAAAGAGATTAATATAAGTTGCAATAACTTGTTTCCCAATCCACTATAAATAGATATGTATAAAGTTCCCTAGGTGTAGATATACTGTTTGAAGCTTAAGGAAATGCACTTTTCTGAATAAAAGTCTTTGTTATTTCAACAGTTATTTTCTCTTAATTGTCTAATTAAAGCTGGTTTTAAACATCCTATTTACATAATTTCTATTTATGTAATAATCCATTGCCCAGTCAGACATGAATAACAACAATGTTCTAACGTAAATGAAGTGTTAATAAAATTAATTATATTTAATGGTCATGTTTAATGTTAAAAAACTTTCTCTTTATTAAAATCATCATTGATTCATGCTTCTGTCCTCGACTATTTATTTTGCATGTTATTGCAATATGAAGATCCAGGCATTGTATGCCTTTTATAATTGTGTGATTAACGTAAAAGTGTACTTTAACTACAGTAAATGCTTCAATACATTCATGCTATGTTGACATTAGACGGAGTTCACAGCTTACAATGGTTTGTTTGTGCTTTGTACTTATTCATTGAGTTAAGCCTTTTAATTTTCAACTGATTTTTACAGTTTGTTCTTAGTTTGTGCTGTAACACCACTGTACCAAGTTAGGATAGGGTTTAGCACTAACATGCATGTGGTTCTTAAGCGTTACTTTACTTAATGAATATAATTACAATAAGATTGATTGATTAATGCCACTTTCAGAACAATCTTTAATAATAGTTTTAAAATCTAAATAATTTTTTGATAATTTTGCCTCAAGTGTTAGTTTGACAATGCCACATGAAGTGGTTTTCATCTTCAGTTTAAAATTGCATTCATACTTAACAAAATCTTTCATTCATAAAACTTTTATCATAATTTCCTCTTATGATTACGAGAGTATAACAAAATAAAGCAAAATAAATTACCAAATTTTTTTGTGGCTGATGTGTTTTACTTCATTGTGAAACGTTCAATCTAAAATGCCAAACATTTGAAAAGCCAGAGATTCAAAAATATGCTGTAACTTTTATAAGGCTCTGTATGACCAAAAGGGAACCAAGGTGGTTCATAACACTACAGGGAGATAGCTCTGTAAAAATCAGTGAACTTTTTAAGGATGTATTCTTCTGACATTTCAGTCTCGTTCAGTCTCATTGAAATCTCGTTCTGGAATTATTTCCGAAACATGTGATATAAGTGGAAAATAGCAATGAATTTGATAATTATAATAATCAAACGTAACTCTGTGAAAGAATTGTGTATTTCCAATAAGTAGTTTTTGAGTAATGAAATTTTCAAGATTTATAACTAATCAAGTCAGTCTTTTTTAGTGAAATTTTTTGAAAAATGGGTGAGGGGTACAAAAAATGATTTTACCAGAAACATAAACATCCCATATAACTTTTTCTTTTCAAATTTCACAGATATGTATTTTTTTCAATCATTTATAACAAGGAAGTTAAAAAATATGCATTTTGTTCTTTAAACAGAGAAAAATTACAAATTGACAAAATTGACAACATGGTAAATTTGACACGAAAAAAGCATCAAAATATGATAAAACTTTCTTATATTAACACCTACCTATAGTTTTTTTGAGTTGAATTTATTCAAATTGGTCCCCTTCATCTTTATTGAGAGTATGACAAAAAGTTAAATTGTGGAACTGTGATTTTTTTTCACGATAATAGCCCAAAAATGGGTAAAAATTGATGAAAAATGACAAATTCGCAAAATTGGATACTTTCAGAGGGCCGTAGCAAAAAAAGAAGCGCACCACCGTGTAATGTTTTCTTCACCGATTATTTTTTTACAGTCATATAAACCCAAAAATCAGGTTTAGAAAAAAAGTTTAATTCTAGAAATGTTTGGCCTTTCAGAGGTGAACATCCTTAATCACATTCTATTGTGAAGCAAATATTAAGCTTCTCAATAATCAAAATTAATGTTTGTCAAACTGTTAAATATATGCAATAAAATTTTCTTTTAAAAGGCATGGTTTAATTTTTTTTAATTTTTACATTTTTTTAAAAGGTTGATCAAAGGTAAATATTTTTCAAAATTTTATAAAAAAAATTAAACAAGCTGAATTAATCTTAGTCAATCAAGGTATTTGGTACCACCTTAAAAGAAAGGCCAATTCATTTAACATGTCTAAACTTAATAAGGGAGTTGAAACCTAATGGTTTTAATACTAATAATTTCTTTAAGTTAATCTTTCAACAGGGAATTTGGGGAAAAAATGTTATAAATCATTTCAGTTCAGAGGCACTGACTGTTGAGATGACAAAATCCTCTAGGACTAACAGTCCACCATTCCTGGTACCAACCCAGTGTTGGTAAATGAAAATAGCAATTAATAATTCAATGCATCTGAAACTCTTTTCTGGATTTACCTTTTATATTACTCTTATTTTACAGAAACAGTGGGTCACTTGTGTGCACTTAAATCAATTCAACTTTTTTCAAGTTCCATTAATTGTTAGATTTTTACTTTCATAGCTTTTGAAAATCGGATGAAAATAAAAGTTAAAACATTATCCTGACAATAAACGTTTAGTTACACACACCAGGATGTGAAACAGCGATCAATCATCCCCTATTTTATAACCAATTGTATGTTTCCAGTGCTGGTATAGTTGATTGACGAGGGTTGTACAATCACTTGCACCTCAATAGAAAATTACGCTTTTCCAATCAGAATTTACATTACAAAAAATAAATAGACTTTCATCAGAATCTTTACACATGTTGTGCAGTTGGTTATCAGACACTGGAGAAAGAAACTGTAAAAATTTTATTGAGCTATTTTCTTTTAAGAATTAAAGAAAAATTTCAATCAGTGAAAGGATAATATACTTATACACTTTTTAAAGCACAGAATTATATGAATTCAGGATTATAGCCCAGTACTTAAATCAATAACAGATTATAGCGCTATGATTTCAGAAGTGATGATTACGTAAAGACAGTGAGTTTTACAAGCAATGAAGATATCATCTATGTTTTGAAGGATAGAATATAAATGAAAAATGTCATTGGTTAAATGTTTTTTACTTCTAGGATTAGGACTGATATTTCATTGGAACAATGAAATTCATGGTTAGTTATATTTTCTTAATATTTATCATTTAACATGAAGCATATATAATAAATACTTTTTATCAAAAAGGTGACTTGATCATATAAAAAGACAGTAACCCAAAGACAAAAAAAATTAAAAGAAAAACTTTCAGATTTCAAAATATGATTGACATGAAGTATATTATTTATGAATTTGCCTGAGACAAACAAAAAACCTAGACATCATTAAGATAGGAGCCATCTCTGTTGGCCCTGCTGTGAATAATGTGTGGTAAAAAAATTGAATCTTTACCAAAGAATATGGGGCTGTCAACTGAAACCAGTTTTGACATCGACCTCTGACCTAGGATTAGATGTACATGTACATACATCATGACGTTTTGAAATCATAACGGTTCTAAAGATATAGAGCGGACACAATCTTTACCATAAGACATGTGGGTTGTCAACTGAAACCAAAGTTTTTAACCTTGACCTTTGGCCTGGTAAGTTGTGCAAACATTATGACACATTCTCTGGTGTTGATTAATATACATGTCAACTAAAAAATTTGAAATCATAACGGTAATTCTCAAGATATAGAGCTGACACTATCTTTACCATAGGAAATGGGGTTGTTAACTGAAACCAAAGTTTTTGACCTTGACCTTTGACCTAGGACTTTCACTATTGTAGGTGGGGCATAAAAAACATCATATAAGGAAAGCTATGAAATAAATAACTAAGATGGCACAAATCTTTTTTAGCTATGATATAACTAAACTGCTTGGCTCTGTTTTTATTTTTAGCTAATTTGGCCCAAATGTCAAAAGATTTTTTGATGTTGATACATGCTCTCTATGTTTCCTGGAACTTGACCCATTTTCACTGAACTTTCGTGAAAATCAAAATGAGTTCTATTTGTGACGTCATCAATAGAAGGCAGGTGCATAAATTTTCATCAAAAAGACATATATTTACTTTAGTCTTTGTATAAACTATGATTTATTGTAATATCTGAGAAAAAAAATTTAGTTACAAAAAAAGGCCATTTCAGGTGTTTATCAAACCAACTTCTTTATAACATATTTGCATAATACTTTCATTTTGATGGTCACTTTATTTGATAGAGTGAGGAAAAATTTGTATATTTGTGGATACATTTTGTACTAGTATTTGATATCCTGGTATTTGTATACAATAAAATAAAACAAACTAGAGGCTCTAAAGAGCCTGTGTCGCTCACCTTGGTCTATGTGAGTATTAAACAAAGGACACAGATGGATTCATGACAAAATTGTGTTTTGGTGATAGTGATGTGTTTGTAGATCTCACTTTACTAAACATTCTTGCTGCTTACAATTATCTGTATCTATAATGAGTTAGTTTCAGTGGAAAATGATGGTGAAAATTTACAAATTTTATGAAAATTGTTAAAATTTGACTATAAAGGGCAATAACTCCTTAGGAGGTCAATTGACCATTTTGGTCAAATTGACTTATTTGTAAATCTTACTCAGCTGAACAATATTGTTGTTTACAGTTTATCTCTATCTATAATAATATTCAAGATATTAACCAAAAACAGCAAAATTTCCTTAAAATTACCATTTCAAGGGCAGCAACCTAACAACCGGTTGTCTGATTCATCTGAAAAATTAAGAGCAAATAGATCTTGACCTGAATAACAATTTTACCCCTTGTCAGATTTGCTCTAAATGCTTTGGTTTTTGAGTTATAAGCCAAAACTGCACTTTACCCCTATGTTCTATGTTTAGCCATGGCGGCCATCTTGGACTTCATCTCAAAGTCACAATGAGACTTTAATAATAAAACAGTCTCTAAAAACACTGCAAAGGACCTCCTTTGTGCACAAAGGAGCACAAAGGAGTTTAATAAGTGCACTAAGGACCTGAAATTGTTTATAAATGGGGGGAAAATGGTTTCTTACGAAAAAAATATTGACTTTTATCAAAATACTTGAGTTAGTTGGTTTTAAAGTTGAAGATTTACGAAACTGTGTTCTGTAATTGGTACGGATATGCATAAGATTACGGCCCTTTTCTATAGGATTTTACCAAGTTTTCTAAATTTAGGTGCATACTTTGTTTTGTGCAGAATAAAATTTGATAAAACAAAGTGTATATTGAAATTTATGAAATACAGATCGAAAAATTCAAACTAATTTCCTATCTTTAGAACAATTCCTATTCCTTTCCCTTTGTGTCGTTTAAGAAACCTTTTCGTCATAGAAATACATATGACAATATAGAAGAAAACAAACTACTTATGAAATACGAGACAAAAAAAAACAGCAAAACATCAGTATCCGTGCATAATGTTCGTAGTTATGGTAAATTCTCTTATCTTAAAAATATTACGACATTATATTGATATTTTTATCATTCATATTATAACTATTTAAAAATTCACATGTATTCATGAGCTATCACATAGTTCGGATATATAGTTGGTTCCAAACCGATACCGGTGATAACACCAATTGTACATTTATTAAAATCACAATTTTTATTGAAATTATATAATGTTTTGAACATTTTCTGCAGGAATTATAAATTTTTTATGCTGTAATGGAAATTTCAGGTCCTTTGTGCTCTTATCAAACTTTTTTGGGGTCCTTAGCTATATATAGTGCTGACCTTTGTGCTCCTTTATGCAAAAAGGAGGTCCCTTGCTGTGTTTTTAGAGACCCATAATAAAATGGTATTTTTTGGAATACTTGAAAATCGAGGCTACCTATAAACCGACAAAATCTACAAAAAAAAATGGAACTCAACAAGTAATAATGTTATTCAATGTAAACCCTTTTTCAATTTCAGGTTCTACAATAAAAGAAGTATACTACAAGAAACAGTTTCAGGTTTCCACCCTATGGACATCAAAAAAAATATCGTCCTGGCAAGTGAGAAAGATCACATTTATGGATTGTATTTACATATGTATGGGTTATGATGACTGTAATGCTGTTGTCTATCGTACTTTAAGTGACGAGACCACAATCTGTTCGCCGCTCAAATACACTTCCGACCCAGCAAATGCATTCTCACCTCTTTCAACAGATACAGTATATACTGTTACAAACAGAATTACTTAATTCATTAAAGATATAATTCTTAACATCTTGAGGTTTTAACTTTCTTTCAAAGTTGTACTTTAATATTAAACTCAACCCCTCAAATACTTAACTTCAAGGCCATAAAAAAGAATATATTTGTTTGCCCTAACCCTACCTACCCAGAAAATAGCTGCCTTAACTCACAATATTGTCCTGACGTGAAAAGTTATTTTTTTTAATCAGATATCGAAGTAGGACTAAAACACTTCTAACACTACAATTTCTCTTTCCCTTTAAAAAAGAAAAGAAAATGCCTACCTACCTACCCACTGTGTCTACCTTTTGGTAGGGTTTGGGCAAATCAAATTATTTTAAATCTGGCCCCAGTAAACAACATCTCCTTAATTATAAAAGTAAGGAGATGTGGTTTGATTGCCAATGAGACAACTATCCACCAGAGTTCAAATGAAGTGGATGTACAAAACTGTAGAAATTATATGCACCACTTAACAATAACAAAAATCAAACACCTATAAAAGCCCCGACATGAAAACTTTAAAACAAGAAAACTACAGTCATAAGTATATTTAATACCAGATAAATATTATTATAGAATTTTAACTTGAGCAATTAACTCATTAACTGAGTAAAAAGCCAAATGACTTTTATGGAGCGTCTGTAAGTCAGCTGGCCAATTTACACATCAATATCCTTTAGACCTATAGAAAAATTTACAAGGACCTCTGTAGGCTTGGCAGGAGAATGGACAAAGTAGTTTTTTCTGTGATCATTAGCTCGACAACACTGAAGTTGGTGAGTACAAATCCAGGTCATGGTGAGTTGCATAGACTTTGATCTTTACTGGCAAGGATTGCAAGTTCTACCACCTAAAGAATTGCAGCAAATGAATTAACCAACATTGCTGAATGTAACTCTAATAACAAACAAACAAACAAACAAACAAACACTTATTTCTTATACTGTGGATTCATTTATTTTCGTGGGAACCAATTTTCATTGATTGATGAAAATTTGCATATTTGTGTATATTTGAATTCGTTGTTTTGGCAAAATCTGCAAACATTTCTTTAGAAAATCTGTATTTTGTTGAACATTTAAATTCGTGGTTCCCCTGTACACACGAAATCCACGAAAATTGGTATCCAACGAATAATATTGAATCCACAGTATAATTTGATTCTATGTAATATAACTTACTGCACCACTAGCTCCATGTACTAAAATAGTTTCTCCTGCTCTTGCTTTACCTCTGAAATAAAAAATAAATTTGCTCAATTGTCTTGAAACATATATGCCAATGTATATAGATACATTAGTCATTTAGGCAACATACAATATCAATCAATAGAAACATATATGCCAATGTATATAGATACATTAGTCATTTAGGCAACATACAATATCAATCAATAGAAACATATATGCCAATGTATATAGATACATTAGTCATATAGGCAACATACAATATCAATCAATAGAAATGTATATGCCAATGTATATAGATACATTAGTCATTTAGGCAACATACAATATCAATCAATAGAAACATATATGTCAATGTATATAGATACATTAGTCATTTAGGCAACATACAATATCAATCAATAGAAACATATATGTCAATGTATATAGATACATTAGTCATATAGGCAACATACAATATCAATCAATAGAAATGTATATGTCAATGTATATAGATACATTAGTCATTTAGGCAACATACAATATCAATCAATAGAAACATATATGTCAATGTATATAGATACATTAGTCATTTAGGCAACATACAATATCAATCAATAGAAACATATATGCCAATGTATATAGATACATTAGTCATTTAGGCAACATACAATATCAATCAATAGAAATGTATATGCCAATGTATATAGATACATTAGTCATTTAGGCAACATACAATATCAATCAATAGAAACATATATGTCAATGTATATAGATACATTAGTCATTTAGGCAACATACAATATCAATCAATAGAAATGTATATGCCAATGTATATAGATACATTAGTCATATAGGCAACATACAATATCAATCAATAGAAATGTATATATTTCATTGGGTAATAAATGTCCATTTCCTGAAAGATGTCTGAAAAAATCCCAAAACTTGAAAATTGGGTATTTGTTTCTCATTTGTCAGAATGCATCTAGTACAAAGCAAAACTCATAACCATATCAGATAAGATCAGATAAAAATATGGTTATTCCTATCCTATTATGCATGAAATCTTTTAACACTGGACATGTAACATTCACCTTTTATCTATTCATGACTTCACCTTAGCACAGCTTTAGTTATATTTATTATCTGTATATGAAGGAATACAGTATGGTACTACTGGTGCCCTACAAAATGAGGAGGAACAACTTACTATATAATGATATTAAAATGGACATATATATATATAGGCTGTATATTGCCAAAAAGCTTATCAAGTAACTTTGGCTCTTTAGTCTGTATAAGGAATTAAAGCTTAGCTCTTCAGGCTGTATAAAGAATATATAGCTTACGGTATAACTGTGGCCTTATAAGCAGTATAAATAATAGCTTATGATATAACTGTGGTCCTATAGGCTGTATTAGGAATAGCTTACGATATGACTGTGGTCCTATAGGCTGTATAAAGAATTGCTTAAAATATGACTGTGGTCCTATAGGCTGTACATGCTGTATTAGGAATAGCTTATAATATCAGTGTGGCCCTTTAGGCTGTATAAAGAATAGCTTACGATATAACTGTGGCCCTGTAGGCTGTATAATAAGGAACACCAAGTGCAGCCCCTTGTTCAAATGTTAAGTTATCATCCAGAGGTTGTGTAAACTGTTCCTCTGTTAGACAAAACTGGGCATAACCTCCTGTAACTGTTCTCATAGAAAATACTCTATCTCCTTCCTAAATTAATGAAAATGTTTAAATACAAATTTTATAAATATAGTATCAAACTAACACAGTGATTGCGATATTTCATAATTTTATGCCCTGATTTTTGTTTGTTGTGGTTTTTTTTAGAATTTGATGATGAAGACTAATCTATATATAGCAAAAAGTTTCTCTTTAATTAGTTCTTTCCACCTTTTTGTGGAAAGACCTATTGATTTTGTTGATTATTTTTTTTCTTTTTTTTTCTTCTGCTAATTTTTTTCTTGCGCTGTATTTTTGTTTCAAAAGATGTCGCTTAGTTTTCTGGTATAGGATATCATACAGTCTATACGCTTTTGAAACTGACCCTGTTTATATGAACACATTTCTTTGTAAGAGTTATCTTCCCAAACACTGTAATGAGATCTCCTCGGCACCGTAAAAGAAAGCGATTTATTTTTCAAAATTGCTCTTTATATCCATGATATCCTCTGGATGTTAGGTTTTATTTTGACCGAAGCGTTATGAAGACTCCATATGAGAGTTATTCCCCCTTTTGCAATTGATATAAGTGATATGCATTTCTAACTGGTAAACCTTAAGTGATAGAGACCTAGGGTCTTTTAATTTGAGGTCCTTGTTCCAAAAAAAATATAATGAGGTCAAGGTCAAAGGTCAAGGTCATGTTCAAAATTTGGATTTTGGCTTGTTATCTCTTATTTTCAGAAATCATATATGAAATCGACAAAATTTTGTTAGTTGCGACATGTAGTAACAAATAAATTTTAGTTGAAAGGTTACATACACATTTGATGCGAGTTTTCCCCCTTTTATATCTAATATTACTCGTATGGTAATATAACTCATTAATAATATAAAGTAGAGTCCTAGAGTCTTTTCATTTGAGGTCCTTGATTTATGACCTTGAAATTGACCTCAAGGTCATAGGAAGATTCAGCATTCTAGATTTTGACCTTTGCTTTTACCTCATATGTATACACGATTAAGCCATGGGACTGTAAACTATCAAACAATACCGGAAGTAATATCTTTTAAACCGGAAGTAAAAAAATTATCTCCTTTATTTATATCTTTTTGTATAGAAACCATATATTGTTGGAATCAGCGTACAATAAGCTGTCATTTGACGTTGACATTGACATTTAAAACCAAACTTCAATATTTTCATATCAAAACAGATCCTTATTGGTGGAAAGACCTTCAATTGTTCTCAGAACAATTGGTTTTTAATCTATTCAGAATTTGTTTTTAGTTATAATCTATTTACAGATTGACATACTATATAGACACCTATCTATTGGTTATGACTTTATGTTGACCTCATGGTGTCTTTGACTTATTTTTGTGGTTGGGTTGTTGTTTCATGTTGTTGACTCATACACCTAATCGCTATTTATACCATTCCGGATAAGTTCTAAAATTACACAACTTTTTTATCCAGTTGAAGCTATCTCGGACCCTGTTTAAACAATGCACCATGCATGATACTTTTTAATGAGACCTGTTTAAACTACCGTAAATACTTCAAACAAAATATTTTTTTACTTCAATTTTAATTTGGAAAAAGTGGATCATAATCTATCAAAGTTTCTTAATTATCGAAAGTTTTTCTCCCTCAGCTCACTACTGATGACCTCTATTTTCGGTGGCCTGACCCAAACAGGAAGTTGTATAAATGACTGTTTTTCCTGGATTGGACAAAATAGTGATAAGGTGTATTGACAATACACCACATTTCCTTTTTACAAAGAAAACTGGGAATAAGTGTGATCACAGTCATTTTCATAACATATACTGAAGAATTCACATATGTGTAGATTATAACTAGAGTAGAAACAGACTTTTATTAAAGTGAATCTCCTTTATAATTTTAGTAGTGTCACACAACTTACTTTTTGTTGTATGGCCTGAGTGGTAAAGAAAAAGAACTTACCTTTAAAGTTGTGACATTTTTCCCCACATTCTCTACGATACCAGCGACATCATTCCCTGGTGTATAAGGTAGGGCTGGTTTCACTGCATATGTTCCACTTCTGATATATGTATCCACAGGGTTAATACCAGCTGCATATACCTTTACAAGAACCTGTGTAATAATCATCATAATGAACAATTTTATCTATGGAACAAATTATCACAAAACTTGAAATAAAAAGTATTAGTTATTTTTTTTTTATTTACATCCTCTTTGAAACTACTTGACCAATTTTACCAAATGATGTATATATAAATGGTTCAGCACAAATAATCCTGATTTGCTCAAGTAAAAAACATGACCACCAGATTCAATTTTTCATTCAGTGGTTTATGCATGTTAATCTAGTATAACTTTCAATCAGTCTTAGGCCAAAATTTGTTTTGGGGAAAGTTGAAATATAAAGTTGTCCCTTGTTCCATTCATTGTCATGATTGTATAGTGTTTTGAGCAATTTTTTTTTATAGGACTCTTGGACAACCGTTTAAATAAAAGAAGAATGTATCTGAGAACATGAATGTTTTGTAATTTTCAAAGTTTAAAAGGGGAATAACTCTAAAGGAGTAGGGGGATTAAGGCCTGGGTTTGGCCCAAAAAAGATATATGTTTGATATCTATTTCAAATTAGCACATTGTGTTTAGAAATGCATAGGTTCTAGAAATATAAAAGAAAAACATAAAGATTTTTACCTGATGACGTCACAATTACGTCATAATATGTACAATTTAAAAAAAAAATACAGATTTTATGCAGTTTTCCAACTTTATTTCTGTTATGGAAACATCGTGTGCAGACAATAAACAACAAAATAATTGAACAGAAGCTATATTATTACTATTGACATGATCCCACCAAATATAAAGTTGTTTCTTGGGTGTGAACATACTTTTTCAATCTAAAATATACATAAAATTTGATGAAAAACAAGGAAAATCATGAAAATTTTACAAAATATGCAAAATAAATCATGATTTGTTGCCATGGAAACTTGTTCAATGTCAAATTTTTTTGTTTCTCTGAGTACCTTGTACTGTGGTTGGTTTTCAGTTATTTAAGAATACATATGAATATGATAACTTTTAAATTTGCAGTAACTTTTGGGCCAAATAAGGGCCTTATTGCCCCTACTCCTTTTAAAAGTTTAAAAGACTTCCTGTCCAAATCTTAACTCTGTCCATGCTGTCTGCATGTCATGGTTATTAGCATTGTGTGTGAGTTTCATAATACATGAATAAATCAAACTTAAGTCAGAGTGAAAAACGACAAAAATCACAATTTCCCAAACTCTAAAATGGCAAGTAACTCACTGCCCAAATTGAAACTCTGTTTGCAAGTTTTAGTTCTTCTAAGCTTTGTGTAATTAGAACAAACAATTGGGACGGACAGAAAGACAGTCAAGAGGCATAAAAACTGTTTATACAGACATATTTTAACAAATGTTTGGTGTGTGTTTCTAATTTTTATATATATTTGAACCTATAGATTTGATACAAACCTGATTATTTTGAGGTTTTGGTATTGGTACATTTTCTTCCACTTTTAACACTTCTGGACCTCCAAACTGAGCTACCCGCACTGCTTTCATTATATTTCTAATGAGACGACTACTCTTCATACTGAAATAAAAAGTTAAAATCATGGGTCAAATTCTTGTTTTGTATGTCTTCCCTGATTAAATGATGGCCACAGATATGATGTGGCATAGAGTGGCATAGACTCCTAAAGAAAGTTTGTGATAGGATTTTATAACAATTTGGGAGCATGGCTAAACCCTATATAGATTTGGACTCTGTGTCAAGGGATGACCATGATTAGTGTTTTAATGTCATGGACTCTGTGTCAAGGGATGACCATGATTAGTGTTTTAATGTCATGGACTCTGCGTCAAGGGATGACCATGATTAGTGTTTTAATGTCATGGACTCTGCGTCAAGGGATGACCATGATTAGTGTTTTAATGTCATGGACTCTGCGTCAAGGGATGACCATGATTAGTGTTTAATGTCATGGATTGCTTGAAAGATGTCTTGTAAATTAATTCGTATTAATCTGATTTTTGCATGAAAGCAATAACATGAATAAGAATCAGATGCGGATTTAGAGGATTTTTCAGGGGGCCCAAACCCCCATTTTGTTGGAAAAATTTGGTTGCTTTATATATAGGGAATCACGGAGGATGGAGAGACCGAGCCCCATCTTTAAGGGAGTCAGTGGGCCCCCAACCCCACCCCACCCCCTTTATGAAATTTTCTGGATCCACCACTGAGAATCAATCAATTTATCCAATTATTGACAATAACATGCTGTGAATAAAAAATAAAAATATTTAAAGAGAGTTAACTACAATGAGCATGGTTGTCCTACCAAACATATGCATAGCAAATATTTGAACTTTTTTTTAACAAAACCATTATATATAAAGATTGTTTCCTTTATATTTTGCTCAATTGTTTTCAGCAGTTTCAACTGATATGTACAGAAAATTTAAAATGAGTACAAAAAAAATAAACATTGAAATATGGGTTTTTAATAAGATAGAGAATGGATACAGAAATCCATGTGTCAATTACTGCATGTACTAGCTTTTTGTTTTGGATTAACTTATGCCATATTTTACTGACTTAATTGTAGAATGTAGAATGGAAATTGGGAATGTGTCAAAGTGGAGTTAACAACTGGACCAAAGAGCAGAAGACAGCCAAGGCCACTAATTGGTCTCAAGCCCTTTAAAAATGGCTGGATTCGCCCCTGTAGTCCTAAACATTCCATTAAAATTTCAATCATTTCAAACAGAGATTATCCATATATTATCTGATATCAAAATTGTGATGCTTAGAACATGAGGACTCATTTATACCCAGTGGGGATCTCCCCAGACCCACTGACTGGAGAGGAGGCACTTTCAGGTCATACTTCAGTGATTTTTCATATAAATGATATACTCAACCAAATTTTTCCCAGAAAAGGGGGCTCTATAATATGAAAAGGTTTATTTATTTGTCAAGGTTATTCTATAGGTACATGTACAGGTAGCTGAAATTTCCAAATATTAAATTTCCTTGTACATTGTATGGAACTTATATTCAATAATCTTCCTAATGGTCTTAAATTTATACCCTTAGACAATGTAACTAAAAGCTGACACTTTGTCAATTAATAGGAATCAATAGCCGACTGGACCAATGAAGAGGAGGCTAAATACCAGACTGGACTTCTCTCAGAGGAACTAGATAAAATGAGGAATATAATTGAAATCATAGCTAAGTCTGCACAGCTATGACGAGAAGTACATTTGAGTTACAATAAAAAAAAATTACACTTAAATTAATTTAAAAGCATTATTTTTTAAGTTCTAAAGTAGGATTATATACATACATCCATTAACTTTACAGGAATTTTAATGCATTATTGCATTGTCAATAGCACTTTGGTTTATCTTTCCAAAAGTTTCTAAGTACATTTACAACTCAAATTTGATAAAAAATCGTGGAAGATCAAATTGTGTGAGGGTTTGATTACTGTTATCATGGTTACTGAAAGAGAAATAATTCTGCTTTTGATTTGTAAACAACTTTTTAAAAGTGTGTTTCATTGGTCTAATGCAGGATGAGCCGATTTTTTGTAAGCGTTAAGAATTTTTATTAAAATCAAGATTTTAACTTCAGTGTTAACAGAACTTAACTCAGAAAACCATTTTACTTTCAATAATGAACGAATTGTCAAGCATTGAAATTCACCTGGGATTGTACGTTTTCCTGCCAAAGATATTTTTAACAAGAATGTGTCCATAGTACACAGATGCCCCACTCGCACTATCATTTTCTATGTTCAGTGGACCGTGAAACTGGGGTCAAAATTATAATTTTGAATTATTATTTGAAAGATCATATCATAGGGAACATGTGTACTAAGTTTCAAGTTGATGTAACTTTAACTTCATCAAAAACTACCTTGACCAAAAACTTTAACCTGAACTTCGCACTATCATTTTCTATGTTCAGTGGACCATGAAATTGGGGTCAAAACTATAATTTGGCATTAAAATTAGAAAGATCATATCATGGGGAACATGTGTACTAAGTTTCAAGTTGATTGGACTTCAACTTCTTCAAAAACTACCTTGACCAAAAACTTTAACCTGAAGCGAACGGACGCACAGACGAACGGACGCACAGACGGACGAACGGACGAACGGAGGCACAGACCAGAAAACATAATGCCCCTCTACTATCGTAGGTGGGCATAAAAAGTGGTATTCTCTGGGCACTTTGTTTTTCTCCACCAATAAGTGGTAGGGTTGACTCTGATTTCAATACATTTTGTACATGTATGTCAGTGTCTTACAATATATGCAATGAAAAAATAAAATTAAAAGCCTATTTCACTTAGTAATTCACTATGTGAACATATTTTGGATTTAAAATATAAAATGTCCCCTAAATGCTTTGAATTCAATTGTAAAAAAAAGTTTGGCCACTTTATGACCTGAGATTTTTTTCTTCAATAATAATGCATGCAGGACATGGCATTTTCATTTTCATAGGTTTTATACAGCTTTTTGATAATTTTTGTGGATGCTTTTCCTTTGTAGTAAGGTGTAACAGCAAAAATAAAAAAGCTTTTCTAGACATCATCTGATGTACAGTAGCTGTCGTTTGTTAATGTAATTTATACGTGTTTCTCGTTTCTCATTTTTTATATAGATTAGACCGTTGGTTTTCCCGTTTGAATGGTTTTACACTAGTAATTTTAGGGCCCTTTATAGCTTGTTGTTCGTAGTCCGAGATTACTCTGACGTCCAACAACTGTTTTGCCAGACAAACTGGGGGTCCCACGGCCCCAGCTTGTCTGGCAAAACAGCCGTTGGACTAGTTGTTGACATTGACCTATAATGGTTTACTTTAATGAATTGTTATTTGGATGGAGAATTGTCTCATTAGCACTCACACCACATCTTCCTATATCTATCATATTTGGATTAATGTGATCTGGTGATAGTAAAAATCCTACAATAATTTATTGATCTCACAATTAATGCACAACAGCATTTGATTGGATTTGATTGACTTAACAATAGCTAGTTATTTTGTTTTCTAAAATATATAAGAAAACAAGAATGTGTCCATAGTACATGGATGTCCCACTCCCGTATCATTTTCCATGTTCAGTGGACCGTGAAGTTGGGGTCAAAACTTTAATTTGGCATTTAAATTAGAAAGATCATATCATAGGGAATATGTGAACTAAGTTTCAAGTTGATTGGACTTCAACTTCATCAAAAACTACCATGACCAAAAACTTTAACCTGAAGTGGGACGAACCGACGGACGAACGGACGGTATGACGAACGGACATACAGACCAGAAATCATAATGCCCCTCTACTATCGTACATTTTTGTAGGTGGGGCATTATAAAAAAAATAGTTCCAACGTCCCCCGCATTCCATATATTTTATTTATTTCTGTTATAATTGTAAGACAAGGGTCATGTTAACCTGCACTCCTGACATTGATATTTTAAACCATATTGGCCATAATAAGGGGGGGATCCACAAGCGGGGGAGGGGGTATCAGGGTTGGAAGTCCTCACCTTTGTTTTTTTAAACAATTCTACTGAATGGGGATTATAATGATTAGAACTACCCTCCCCCTTAATTATCCTAGATCCACCCCTGATCATTTTCAATGGTGTATTGCTAATATAATTATACACATTAACCTTGCTGGACGAACAAAGGTTAATTATCGGTAGCATGGGTCTCTGGAATATGTAAGGTCACACTTTTCAAAAAGGCTACCTTCAATTTATACAGGTCATTAATTAGAACAAAGTCAAAACCAATACGGCATCAGACAATACATCATAGGTCGATAACTTTTCGATGACAGTTTTACTATTAATTATCTTATGATTTAACAAACGGATAGAATATATTAATTCCTACAATATAGATACTAACCAATATGTGTTAAACAGCTTCAAGTGTACCAAAACACGTGTTTAAATTTACAGGAAAAACATCCGGTGTGACGAGAGTGCACTATTTGATTTAACCAATCCGGTGCAATCTCAAATCTTCCGGGTAATGAAATATTTTGATTATTATAATTATATACATTAATGTTGATCCTTCTTTTTATTGTGTATGAATATTCATGCATAATGACACAAAAATATTGTTAATGATATTTTACTGATAATTAACAGTAGGAATCAATAAATTAATTATTTATATATGCCTATTTGTTTTTAATATGACTTTAATTTAGTATTGAGTAGTAAAAGTGGGAAAGTGCATATACATATTTTATGAAGTACTGGGTATCCATACCAAACACTACAGTTCTCCAGACAGTGGAGGAAAGATACAGATCAACAACAAATTAACAACAACAACAACAACATATGGCTTGCAATATTTATAAGAGGGTTTGGATGGGGTTAAATTAGTCCAAATAATTATGACGTCTGGAAAAAAATAAAATAGCCTTGCCAGACGTCATAATTATTTGGACTAGGGTTAAATGATTAAAGAATAATGCTTTAAAAAATGAAGATTAGAGAATAACGGGCAAAAAAAAACAAAAAAAACGCAGACACTTACGGCCAATCTTTCTTCCCGAGGACAATCAGGGACTGGAACAACCTACCAACAACAGTTACAGCGACCAACACCGTTGAGGGATTCAGAGCTGCCCTGAAGGCATGCTCTGAAAGGAAGTAGGAAAACCCAGTTGTAAATAATTTTAATTGTATATTTTTGCGAACGTTTTAAATGTATTTGTAAATAGCCAAGAGAAAGCTTTCTGTGTTGCCCGACACTGCGTAAAGTTTTCGCGCGGAACCATGAACATTCAGTATTGAATCCGGTGTCTTACCTAGAAGAAGAAGAAGAAGAAGAAGAAGATTAGAGAAATGCGTGGTATAATTTTTTGAAGATTAGAGAAAAAAGGGGTTAATTTTTTGAAGATTAGAGAGAAAAAAGGGGTGAAAATTAAATGTTTACAGAATAACAGACCCCCCCCCCATCCAGACCCTCATATAATAATTAAACTCCTACTTATTTAATTTGGTTTGATCTTAAGTTAATCAAAATGAGAATACTTTTGTATAGTTTAGCAGAAATTACCAATGAATGTGAAACTGTATAAAATGACTTATCAAGGCCAATGACAAATTATAGCTAAAATTAACAACACTTGGTCAGTACATCAAAAGAAACATTCATACCATGTTTTGTTTCAATCCATTCAGTTATTCTCTGAAAGAAGACATTGGTTTGTATGGATTGTCCATAGGGTTTCCTATAGTATATTAAACTATTATAAGTCCCCCGCTGGTGGCCATCTTGGATGATGGATCGCCCACAAAGTAAACAACACTAAATCAGCACCTAACATTCATGCCCACATGCACTCGTCTCAGGATAATGTTTTTTTCCTATATACCTTTATGTTATATATATAAAAAAAAAAAGGGATATAGGAAAAAAATATTCTGAGACGAGTGCCTGTGTTCATGCCGCTTTGTTTTATATCATTCCATCCATTGGTTCTCTAAAGGAAGACATTTGTATGTATTTCCTATAGGGTCCTTGACTCCTTGTTAAATTAAACTAAGTTCCTCGATATCAGGTAGCTATCTTGGATAAGGGGACGACCATTTGATATTCTAGGGGGGATTTTGAAAATAAATAACTCAGCCTGGAGTAATAACAAAAATAAATGGTTTGTTCTGTGGTAGTTTGAAAATAAATAACTTACTTACAATGAACTGAAAATAAATAACTCGGCAGGTCTATTCGAAAGTATGAGATGGCACCAGATTCTTCATAAAATTCGTCTTTTTTCAAAAAAAAATTCGGGAAACACTAGTAAAAATATTATTTAAATATACAGTTATAGGACAAACGCCAAATTTCATCCTAAAATTTAGGAGATATCAAATTGCACAATTTATTGATGTTAATTAACCCATTCAACATATTACAACCTCTTATCAGACTCCCTGCTGGTAGAGATTAGAATCTGAGACTACTATCAGACCACTGACCATAGAGAAAAATAGATCAAATCAGAAACAGTATATTAGTGTATATTTCAGAATTTTTAGAACACTATTGTATAGAAACTTATAGCGTGAAATCTGTTCCAGGAATACAACATATGTGTATATAGTATAAATATTTTTAAAAGAGTTCTTTGTATAAATATATTTGAAAGGATTTTTACAGGAATTAATTACTAAAATAATAAAGGATTTTGAAAAGGGGATGCAACAAGACACCGTTAGGAGTACCTACATTTGATTATGACCCTAATAAATTCTTGAATTAAAATTATTGGAAAACATTTTTTTATAGATAAAATTACCTTATTTAGAAAATAATTCAAAATTAAGGTTTGAGAAAGGTTATTGATATTTGTTAACTTAAACCCTAGACTGTATGATCTACTTTAATATTTATTAACAAAAATAGTTCTAATCATTAGCAAAGTACGGAACAGTTCAAATAAAAACTAGACAAAATGATATCACCGCACTTCACTTGTGAAGTAACTGTATTATAACAAAGTCAATGTTGGATTTTTTTAAAAGATACTATTGTGTCTGGAAAACAAAAATGATACACCTCACAATCATTCCTAACAACAAATATAGTTGACCTCTCGATTATGTAAAGTTAACTTACGCTGCCACCAGAATCACTCCGTATATCACGTTCTGCGACAAAAGCCACAGGCTCGACAAAAATCAAAACCCTGACCACTTGAACATCTTCATGCACATACAGCCAGTAAAGTGAAAACTTCCTAGCATTCAAATTTATAAAAATTATGTGGAAAAGCTATATACCCATAAATGGTCAGACGGAAAGAAAGATGGAAGGGAGCAGGACTTACGGACCAGGAGTAAAACAATATGACTCCTCTCAACTTTCAGTTACGGGGTCATTAAAACAATTTTTTTCTTTTCTTAAGTTGCCTTTTTTAATCATAAGGAAAATTCTGTCCCTGTTAAAAAAATTGTATAAAGTTATTGATATTTGAAACTTTAACCCAAGACAAAATAACGGTAAAATATCGAGAAATTTTTTTTTTTAAATTCTCTGCATGCTGTAATTGTGTAGAAGATATATAAATAATGTGAAGGTTTAACAAAAATGTTGACGTTTTAAATAGGAAAATAACTGAAGACCAAATCTAAATGTTGTGACACTAGAGAAGGATTATAGTTTAGTTCAAAAACAGTATTTTATTTTTCAAAAGTGCACATGCATGTTGCAATAAAACAATAGAAATGTAGGGATTTGGAAACAAGAAAAACGTATATAAATCCGTTCCCCATAGAAGGTTTGTTATTTCTAGATTTGGCCACTTTACTTGCAGGCTTGACAAATAGCGAATTTTAAAACTGGAACTATTAAAAATGTCAAAACTTGTGTTGGATTTTTGACACCGTTACTAAGCTTAAAAGAGAAAACATTTTCAAAGTGTGCCTGTGGAACAAGAACATTTAATTCGATAACTTCTCAAGTTTCATTCCAGTTTACAAAAAAATATTTTGCAAAATCAGTAATTTCTTATTCATATTTATATTGTAGATTCAGTTTCATGCTTAAATATAAAAAATAAAATACTGAATACAAATACTCTGTTTTCAAATGTTTGCATTGCCAAAATTTGTATCATAAAAAGGGGGGTCTTTTATAGATAAAATTCAAAAGTCATAATATTTGCCACTAGCACAATCTATTTATGTGGAACAGTACTTTGACAGTACATAGTACACATGTGGTAATTTCTGGCCAGTCATCTAAAATATTGTGGTATTCAGAAGCTTTCCTGCTGTGACGACAAATAAACAAGTGTTTGAATAAATTATTTATCAATAATCTGTTAATTGGATAATGTTCTGGCTATTTTGCTGAAGAAACTCAAAATCTGGCGTTTGTCCTATAACTGTATACTTGAAATGTCTGTTGTCTCAGGAACACTAACCTCACTTTTATTACAGGGCAGTAACTACATTGAGGCAAATGCCTCATGTAGGACATTTCAAAACCAAAAGCTTGTCTTGTTTTCACGGCGAATGTCTTGCAATAAGCAAGTTCTGTTCTCCCTCGGACGTAGCCCTGTATTTTTTCTTGATCCTGCAGGTTTCTTATTTATTTGTATTTTGTTCATTGATTGTCCTTCTGTATTCTGTTAGTGTTGCATTCCTTTTGTAATTTAGTAATTTTGTTATTAACTTGATCATGAGTTTAAAAAAAACCAAGCAGCCACATACCTAATTATGTGAATTTATCCTACATATTGGTCTTCTGATGTTGTCCCTAAACACTTGTCTTATACTGAATCTACACAATTTGCTTTGAGACCAAAATATTGTCAAAAAATGATTAAAACAGAACTTGATTATACATGTAATCTGTCCTCTTAGTTTACAAAAATAAATAATTGATCCAAAACAAATCCTCCTGATCCCCCCCCCCCCCCCCCCCCCCCCCCCCCGATATCAAATGGTCGTCTCCTCATGGATCGGCTTCAATTCACTTACTTACTTAAATAAGTAGCTGGTTTTACAAATCATAATTAAAACTAACGTTGTTTCTTTGTTGTTTTAAAAATACTGAACTACTTGGGTATTTATACATGATTTCTATAAAAATGACCTGCTGCCATTTATACATAAGCCGTTACGTATATTCATCATATTCACACGAAGTTTTATTTCTTACCTCTTTCAAAACTTCATACTCTTTACAATTATGTGTTGAAACAACTATTACAAACCCCCAATCAAACCAATACAAAATTCCAGCTAATATCTCGGACATTGCAAGTCACAGACTTTTCATACCAGCTAGCATTGGAAAGGATGAAAAGGAGAAAGATCCTTTCTAAAATTCTAATCCTTTGCCATTAAAGTTCTCGAAGCTGTCATCTTTGGCAATATACCTCATAACAAATCAGTTTACTCAAAGTACCTCCTATTTTAAAGATTGGTGTGTACATTTCATCTACCAAACCAATATCAGATACCAACACATGTTGCAGGATCTCAATATTAAGGAGGGGGCAAGGGGTTTAACTGTTATGCTGTTATGGGGCAATTTAATTCTTTGTTATCTGTTATTCTGAAAATATATTTGCTGTTAGCTGTTATTGTCTTATTCTTTGTTAGCTGTTATTGGGCTTTTAGTTTTTTTGTTATCTGTTATTGTGATAATGTATTTGCTGTTAACTGTTATTGAAAATTGAAATGTTAGCATTTTTTTACAGCAAATTTTCGGTAGAAATTGAAGATCATTGGACATTGGGGTCTACCACTACTAATAAGTTGGTCCCGTATTCGGAGAAGGATTCCATTAACATATACCCATCACAGAAGTGAGGTCCAGGACAATTCCAGTATATCTTAAGATTATCCTTTGTAATAAATTCCATTTTTTGGAACATGTATTTAGAATTATCTTATTTTTTTGTATGAGGATAATGTTCCTTGTTTCCCGTACCAACATATCAAATCAGAACAATTCTTAATATGACAAAAAAAAAACATATGGCCAGGAATATCTGAAAAGAATCTCAATTAAGGACTAGGTCCTTACAAACAGTTAACTTTTTATTTAATATGGTACATTGACTCAGCTCTGTGATTCTTTTCAAGCAGAACCAAACACATTGTACAATGAAAGTTCCAACCATGTACTGGGTTCCGAAGCTGCACATAGCTCATTACAAACAAAGATTTATTTTGTCTTCAAGCCATTGTTCCCCTACTAAACTATGTATTCTACTTACTAGTACACTTGGTGCAATCAAATGCCTGATAAAAAATTGTTCAAATTGAGCCTATGAAAATAGTGGTATACATTACTTTTGGAGTGTCAAAAATTGGTTCGAGGTACTTGATAAATTGCATGCTTATAATTAGTGCTTTTGATTTTTCTACCCTATATACCACTTTGCCGCATAGACTTATTAAGAAAAATTCACACACCTCATTAAATGGGCATTTAAACAAAGTCAGAATGCGAATATATATTTTCAAACTCTTTTAGGTCATTTTTTAGTAGCAACAAACACAAGAACTATATGTCAATTGGACCTGCTTTGATACCATAAATTCCCTTGAATTTTTAATAGATATCATTTTTTTTCTCTTTGGCATATTCCTCATTTCCATTCTCAATTTTATTACACACTATTTAAATTATAAGCATGTTTGAGTTTCTATAACTGTTTAAAAATAAATGCTGGAAAAAGTATTCTATAACAAATAAACAGCTACGCCATGAGCGCATGATACGCCCGTCGCCCTTTTTGAAATATTTGATAACTTCCTTATGTCATATCAGATATTTATAAAAATTTAAAGAGAGCTTCAGTCAATATATATAAACAATACACCAAAGTTTCATGAGAACTGCTGAAAACATTTTTGAGTTATTGTCCGAAAACTGGAAAATACCACCTTTTTTAATGAATGCCTCAACTCAATAACATAAAATCTAAAATTAATGAAAATAGAAAGGGCGCTTACAACAATAGCTATAACGTAAAATCTAAAATTTATAAAAATTGTGTGACGAAGTCATTAATGGATAAATATATTTTATTACGTAATTACAAAGTCAAGAAAGATTCTAAAGTTCAAATGTTCGAATGTTCACAAACTGTCTTTAAAGTTGAATAGTTCGAATGTTCAATATCTCACACGGGCACGTGATCGTATAGTTTCAATCCTGATGGAGTACGTTTGGATATTAAGCGCATATGTTCCAGCCTACCCATGATGGGGGAGACCTTGGCGGAATCTCCGGTACCAATCTCTTGTACCAATCTCTCCTCCTTCAAGTCCAAAGCTGGATCTTATATAGTCCAGTTGTCCATAAACATTGGCCCATAGCTAATGGCCGGTTACGTATTCGTCTGGATGTTAAATAATTCTAGTCTATGGTTAATTGTCATACCATGCAATTCACCCCTGAAGGATACATGTTATTTCACAGTAGACATGGTCATTTATTGGCTGCAGGGTATACATGGTATGTCTATAATATTTGAACAGATCGTTATTTAAAAGTGTCCAAAGTGTACATGATTGTTATTGAATTATTTAATTCCTTTTTAATAAATTTCCTAATTAATACTCCTTGATAATTAATGATATGAAACACAATTGTGTTACATTTTCCTTTCCTCCTAAATAAAACGAAAGTTCAATAAAATACGGTAGTTTTTCTTCCTGTAGGTTATTGTGATAGTTCATTGCAAAGTTTCCGGTAACCATCACCACACATCTAAAGTTTATAATAAGTTCATTACATTCACCAAGTCCAATAGCTGGATATATTTACACATAGTTCATTTGAATCACCAGTTAAATAGTTCGATATACATAGTTCATGTTTTATTTCCGTCACCATCATAGTATAAAGTTCATCAACTGCTGGAAAGGGCGCACATCTTTGTACAAATGTCGTCATCACCATCTCCATTACTTAGTATTTGACGCATCTAGCTATTTGGTTCGTCCTTCTTAAAAGGCTGTTAACATCGACATTCGGTTAAATTTTGTCCTTGACCAATGGCACGGAGGAAGACATCTCTCTGTTGTCAGTAACATCTATTCCAACCAATTGCGAAGACACCATTTGTTTTTTACCAAATTGTTCGTGGCATTAGAACCAGAACTCACAACATTCTTTTTGGCTAACCAAGATATATTCTTAATAAATTAACAGTACAAAAATATGGCTATTCCAATGAAGATCGCACCTAAACCCCACTGATAAATTTATCCCAATTTGGACAAACTAAAACTTGTTTACTTCCCCTTAATTTCCTATTTTTTATTTATCAATCAGATAATTGACAGTTTGTTAGCTCGCCTTAAGTTCCAAAAGTTATCTAAGCCTAGCAAAATTATTTTTTCCCAATTTCTACGTATATAAATCAATACGTTCTTTTTTATATCAAATTATCTATTTAAAACAAATAAAACAAAAGGGGAAAAACTGTCGTATACCACTTCTACAAGTTTTTTTAAAATCCTACATAATAAAAACAAATATATGTTTATTAACACAAGACATAAAAATAGATTTAAAAATTCACAAATTAAAAAAAATATATATAATTTGATCCTTTTCTATAACCTCTACACCTACATAATACCTATAACAAATAATATATACTAAATATTATATGTGTTACTTTGTTCCCAATTGTAATACTTTTACAGTTTTATTTTGTTTGCTTCATTAATTAATCTTAACGTTAAATATAGACCAAAAAATTAACAACATTTAAGATTCCATTAATAAAATTTTAACTACCTCTTGCGCAATTTGTTACTGACTCTACATTTCATATTTGACAACAAAAACACCTTATTGCGAAAAAAATGTCGTTCTCTGTAATGTATTACATTTTTCTAAAATTAGTATATAGTTTCCTTATACTATTTCCTTTCTTTTTTATATATCTATTTTTCATTTGTTTTAAAATTTCAAACCTACTGCCTATCCCTTTTATACATTTACATACGACTTAGTGTTAGGGTATATGTTGAGATCTGAGTTTAAAAATAGTATATACATTTAAAACTTAACTAACCTCTTAAAACTAAACCAATTTAAAAAAAAAATCTATGACTCCTTATGAACAAAACACATCGTTAAGATTTTTTTTCCAACTCCTTAATTAACTATTTCCTTATTTTTAATTTCTGACAATGATCCTCATAATTGTTTACTTTTCAATTTCAATTTTATTTGAATGCTAGTTTTCCTTTAATATCAATTATCTATTTCACTTAAATTTTGTCTTATTTAATTTTACCTTAGATCACCTAATACATCCTTAATAAAAGTGTATGCAAACTCCTAGAGATCATCAAAATAAAATTTAATAAAAAAAGATATTTTTTTCCTGAAGCCACAAAAATTGGTACGTTGAAGAAGTTCATATGTCTCTTATTTTTTTCTTTACAAATATCAGTCTACTACAACAATACTAGTAAATCCCTAAGGGCAAACATATCCATGTTTTTCTTTAATGTGCTACTTTATGAAGATACTTCTCTTAATCTATTAACAATATGTAAATATGGCGTAATCTAGCACCATAAACAACTTGCACCATTTAATAACTTAACATCACTTATGTTAATCATCCGAAGAAGGGGTTGGAATCTAAAATTATAGACTATTTGTTTTCTCTAAACAAATGTGCATACACACTACCCAACTGCATAAACCCATTAATCATCAAATGGCTAGAATACGCAAACAATGTATCCTCAATGTACCCTTAACTTCTACCAAAGGTTCTAAATCAACCTTAATTTACACCGGTGCTCTGCTTATTTTACGTAAAATACATATTTTCTACAATAATTGAATGTATCTTCAAAAAAATAACCCATAAAAAATATGATCAAAACAAAAACCCAAAATACCTCCAAAAAAATGATATTGTATCAGACATATTTACTTTTTTTAATCATTTTTACTCTAAACGAAAAACTAGCTTCTTACTTTCTAAAAAAAAATACATTTTTCTCTGTTTAAAAATCATTTATCCTATGATATCTATTGAATTCAATAACAGCAAATAAAAAAATACACCAAAAATAACATTTCATTCTTATCATGAAGAAAAATGTGTATTCATAATTTTTAAATTGACCTATATATAAAAGTACCTAAAAATACTTAATAACAAAAATCGTGCCATCCACATCTCGTGAACAAACATCAGATTTTAAGCCTTTTAAAAGTACGACCTCAATCCCTTTAAAATTAAAAACTTTGCTTAATATGTGTGCCATCCCTTGAAAAGCCTTTTCTTCTGTTTGTACTGACATAGAAATATCTTGATTTTCCATTAAGAAAAATGAAAGCAACTGAGTTCTTACCTTTTATATTCCTTCGCGTTATTTTAGACAATCCAAGTCGATCGTGGTCAAACGGCATCAAATTTACGACTTATGTGACGAAGTCAATATGATTAAATATATTTTATTACGTAATTACAAAGTCAAGAATGTTTCTAAAGTTCAAATGTCCACAACTGTCTTTAAAGTTAAATTGTTCGAATGGTCAATATCTCACACGGGCACGTGATCGTATAGTGTAACTGTTCATTCCTGTTAGTGTATTTCGGATATTAAGCACATGGGTTCAAGCCTACCCACAAAGGGGGAGACCTTGGCGGAATCTCCGGTACCAATCTCTTGTACCAAGCTGTCCCCTTCAAGTCCAAAGCTGGATCTTATATAGTCCAGTTGTCCATAAACATTGGCCCATAGCTAATGGCCGGTTACGTATTCGTCTGGATGTTAAATAATTCTAGTCTATGGTTAATTGTCATACCATGCAATTCACCCCTGAAGGATACATGTTATTTCACAGTAGACATGGTCATTTATTGGCTGCAGGGTATACATGGTATGTCTATAATATTTGAACAGATCGTTATTTAAAAGTGTCCAAAGTGTACATGATTGTTATTGAATTATTTAATTCCTTTTTAATAAATTTCCTAATTAATACTCCTTGATAATTAATGATATGAAACACAATTGTGTTACAATTGAAAGGGAGCTCATATCAATAGATATAAACAATTCACCAAAATTCCGTGCAAATTTGTGAAAGGATTGTTGAGATATTATCAGAAAACTGAAAAAAAAACCAAAACATTTTTATTAAATAAAACCCCATTACTCAAAAACTTTAAATCTGAAATTTATAAAAAAAACAAGGGGAGCTCACGTCAATAGATATAAACATTTTTCCAAAGTTTTATGCAAATTGGTTAAAGAGTGTTGGAGTTAATGTTTGACATGTTGACGCCAGACGGACAACAGTATTCCATAATACGTCCCGTAAACGAGTGTATAAAAATATACTGAGTAGTAAACACATTCTAGATACATAATTTTAAGAACATGTTCATAGAAAATGGAATTCATTACAAAGGATTATACCCGTAATAAGAAATACTGGATCTGTCAATGACCCGACTTATTTTAATATTTCATTTACTGTTATCTGTTTTTGTCCATTTTAATTCCTTGTTATCTGTTATAAGCCAAATCAATTTGCTGTTTTGCTGTTATCGGGACCTCCCTTGCCCCTCCTCATTAAGGACTTCAAATTTAGCACTCCTGATTTCACCTGTGCTATTCCCCATTCATATATAATCCGGCTTGCCATGTTATTTCTTGTGACTTAGAAAATGTTGTCAATAACACTTCTCAGTGTTATTCAAAGGCCCGAAATATCGTGAGGAAATCCTTCAATTGGAAATACAACTTCAAAATACTGATGAATTCAGTCGAGGATTTTGCCAGGCAATGGATACAACGCGTAGATACTCTTTCCGAATAAATTAAGGATGATAGGTCGTTGGTACATTTTAACAGCAATAGAAACCGGGCTTTAAATTTATTGAGGAATTGCCTATTCTAGAGGTGACGTGAATCAAATGTGGACTCTAACAAAAATCGAAACGCGCGTAAGGCGTATTAAATTATAATCCTGGTACCTTTGATTACTTTATAGAACTAACTACATAAACAACACATTGCTAATAGGGTTATAGAGCAAATTGCTACCCCTAGAAAACATTGTTTACTGCGGCGAAACCAAGGTTGACAATGCCAATTGGAAGGCTAACAAACTGCTCTATCACCCTTTCAACTATGTATTATTTACCTATTATACTGCATGTTCTGTTATGATACTTACTGCATTTTAAATTTCAAATTCAAAGTAATAAACTATGACGTTTATTTCATAACATCCAGTCATCCCTATTTCACAAAGCGAACACATGACCAAGCATCTTCCGTGCAAGGTATATAATTGAATATAAAACAACAGTTAGATATAATTAAATGAAAAACAATATATGACCGTCGGATATTTTGCTTGCTGTGAACCTGAATGTTTTAATACTTTATTATATCGAGATTATTTTGTTTTATATAAGAAAAAAACACAATGTTAATGCAAAAAAAAACTTATTCGGAAGACTCCGTATACATACTATAAGTATTTACTTGAAATTATATAACAAAATAAATGATGTCCTGCAATCAGAAATGCTTTCACAAACAAATAGCATTAGATTGTCGCATTACTGACTCGATGCATGAACTTTTGATGAAAGGAATCATTAAATTAAAGTTTAATCTGACCACAACATAAGCTTTTTTTTCTAATTTTTCTTACAAAAGGCATTTTATGATACCTTTGATAATTGTGAATTCGTGATTGTCAAAACATATGGAACGCGGGGAGCACATTAATAGATAATCACCATTTATCGGGGATAATGATAGTTTATCGGTCGACCATTATAGATGTACGGCGTAAAGCATACTTTATGGTCGACCATCATAGGTGATCTAATTAATGTGACTCGCGCGCAGACAATGATATTTACTTCTTTGATAATGCATTAACAGTCGATAAGGTGAATTGTTTCGACAATGATAGTTCCCCTCGACCAAGTTAATTTGATACACGAGTCGTAAATTCGATAATTTTAAATAAGACCGGAAATGGTTGCCAATTGTAAAATCGATTTCGATTGGCGATCAACTTTTCTTTTACTGTTTTTTTTTTTTTGCGAATTGACGAAAACGAAAACCCTGCAAGAGAGTGGATAGAAGTTAATTCCTTGAAACAATAGTTACTCTTTCTAAAACATGTTGTGAGGAAGGAAAATTAAATTTCTGACTTCACAATTTGAGACATCCTTGCGATAGTAAAGTGCATCGTACTATTCGTGCAACAGAATGGACACAATACTAGAGGAATTTTTTTTTTTCAATTTTCAATCCACGAATTTTGAAGCTACTTGAAGAATAAATTGTAAAATTTCCACCTGGGACTATTATACTAGTATAATATAATAGTCCCAGGTTCCACACATAAAAAAGTTTTGTTTTCTCTATCGTTTACACAGTTAAATACCTTTTTCTCATATACGTATATATATATATGTATATTTTTTTTTCTCTAAAAGGTTTGATTTTGACAGGTAAATGTATTTACAGGTGATAAGATTATCACCGATTTACGTGTTATATTGCTCAAAGGTATCAGAAGTTTAATTGTATAACAACTGGCCCCAATAAACGTTGACATAACAGGGAAAAGGTAATAAAAGTTTTTTTTGAAGAATGTTAGAGTCAATGAATTAATTCGTAACTGTAAGAAACAATTTTTCAACATTCATGAACAATAAATCTCTATGGTTCTTTTTTTTTGTGTGTATTTATTTGGGTTTTTCTTATACTGAAATCTATATATTATGTTATATAATATTTTTTTTAAATAAGTGTTAAAATGGGTGCGTCTTAACACTGCTTAGGACTTAAAATATGCCACTCTTGACCAGAAGGAGTACTATTACATGTAATAAAAATCATAATAATGTTAGAGATTGACATTTAATGAATAAATTCTCTTTTTTTTCGAAAAAGAATAAAAAATAAATGAATTATTCAACAATGTTAAACGTGCCGGTTTTTTTTTATTTTGCCAAAAATCAATAATCCGCAAAACATGGGCCTACATATCTGATTACTCTATTATCTTAAAAAAATGAAAAATTAATTATTTGCATAAGAAAACCCAGACATTAGATATGTTTACCATAAAAAATACTTTGAGATTCCATGATTATCGTTTTTAAATCTTTTTTTTATGAGACATCTATCATGGTTGAAAAGCTTGAGTATACCGTGATGAACTCATTCTATTCTTCTATCCTTGTGTCATCTCTGAGACTACTATAACACAATGTGTTATAGTAGTCTCAGGTCATCTCCGTTCCTATATCATCGCCCTAAAAATTTGAAATATTTGCATCTGATTGTTAATCAACCAATAATCGATAATTCATTAATATCTCAAACCAATGAAGGTAACATGGATACTAAGTACAAACTAGTGTGATTGTCGATATAGATTCAGATTCAGATTCAATATTTTATTAAAGTCTCACCACTTGTATAACATTATACA
The DNA here is from genome assembly GCA_019925275.1 of Mytilus edulis. Lineage (NCBI taxonomy): Eukaryota > Metazoa > Mollusca > Bivalvia > Mytilida > Mytilidae > Mytilus > Mytilus edulis. The sequence goes on from CM034354.1 coordinate 91,243,323, forward strand.
TTCCAATTAACATATAAAACATTGCGTATAGCATAAAAAATTGGATAACATTTATAAAACATATTGTACATTAAAACTAACAGTAAAATATCATTAAGTTAAATACTAAAACATATACAAGTGCCATTTTATTAAGAATTATGAGAGACTATTATTAAAGATTAATTATATACAAAATTTATACAATTTTAAAACTACACATATCTAAGATTTCAAATACATCATCAGCTATATACAAATAAAAAATGTGTTCTTCTACATAAAATATTATAGCAGGTTTTAGCAACTACCTGACATAGTTCTTCATTTCTGAATAAAAATATAAACTTTTTGTCAATAGACAAGTTATAAAATTGATCGTTATGTTTTACTGCTTCACTGTACAATATATTTCGAAGGTATATCATAAAACTTATACATAAATGCTTCCTGATCATGTCAAAGCAGTAAATCTAACGATTAATGTTTGCGCAAGCCTTGGCTTATGTTTGCGTTGCACTTGCATGTCTTATTTATCGTATTGGTATCGTGATCAAATTTAAATATAATTTGGCAAACTTATGTATTGCATAAGTGTGACCAATAATTCAAACCTATCATTTGAATATATGATTTAAATAATATTTATTCAATTGTTAAACTATTATTCCTAATGGTACCTTCAGTAAAGACAGGAAAACGCAGGGTCATGTTGTATACAATTACATTTCTTTGTATTTTGCACGGTAAGTTATTTTTATTTATCAAAGCTGTTCAGCACTTTTGAAAAAAAAAACGTTAATATAATGAATATTCCAATTTAATGCGTATCCAATCTTGTTATAACAAGGGTTTTTCAATATATGTAGTTTCGTGTATAATGTATAATTAACGTTATAATCATGAAGTCGAGTCAGGGTCTTCCTGAATCTATTTCACAATAATCATTGTATGATTGCTAATGAGACAACTCTCCATGCACGAGAGACTGTCTAGTCTCTTTGATATTCAGTATCCAACATCATTGGATTAAATATGTATCTTGACGGAGTGAAACTAAAACAGAAGATATTGGCCCTACCTTTTTTCATCAAGCCTCTAAAATAAATGTCCCAGGAGCAATCTTTAAAAAAATATAGATAGAAAAATATAAACGTTTATGAAATCAAGTGAAATCTTTAAAAAAAAAAAAACACTATCGGACGCATTGAAGGTTAAAATCTGTAATGAATAACAAACTTAAGAAGGTTTAGATCCCTGAAGAAATTCAGTTACAACTATATCTGACAAGAACAACTTTAATAATTATAGATTATTACATGGCATTTTCCATATGGCCCTGGTATCAGCCTTAGACTCCCATATCAAGCCAGAGGGCTTTAGCCCGAGGGCTTGATATGGGTCGTGGGCTGATACCATGGACCATATGGAAAATGACATGTAATAATCTATTTATCACATATTTTTATGCAAGAGAAAACAAATAGCTTACACCAAATTATGTTTGATATTTCTTCAAAAATCAAAAAGATATTTAACGAAAAAAAATAAAAAATGTATCACTGTGAGTTAAAAAAAAAGTTCGAATCACAGTAGGTAAACAACGTTTTGTGAAAAGTTTCAGATATAATTAACAATAAATATATTAATTCTAAGAATTGCAAATATTAAACAACTTTAAAGTGTTACATTACAAATGTTAAAAAATGCCGAAGTTAAGAAGAATCCTATATCGCTACTCATTCCAGTGTGGCTTCATATATTTTTAAATTCTTTATAGAGTCAATTTCACTGTTGATTTCTACTTTTTTCTTCTATAGCAGATTCGTAACATTCTCAATTTCTTTTCATTGTGTTCAACTTGTTTACAATTAGTCTTTGATTGACAGGTTACCGGAAGTTAAACTCGGGGGCTTGATATGGATTTCGAGGGCTGATATCGATATCGGCCCCGAGGGCTGATAACCAACCTTGATTTCCGGCTATTATTGGCCATGCAAAAACGTACATATCAGTACAAAATATGTGATAATTAGAGATACAACCTTTTCCGATGTGTATATCGGGGACGGAAGGACGCCGAGGGTCAAGGAAAGATTATTTAGTTAGTACAGTTTTATAATAGGCGAAATTAAGAAAATGTAAGGAAAGTTCTGACTTACTCCATAGTTACTTTTTATGAATGTCAGTAAACGCTTGTCAAATGATAATAGCTTATCTTTTTATTCAACAATTGAACTTGTGACAAAAATATTTGTGTAGGGTCAAGATCGGGTTGGAAAACGATTGAATAGATTCTTACATATAGGTTCGAACATTATGAATAAAAAAAAATTGGTTAGTTAAATTGTAGTATATTTTGTTTAATGTATTCGTTTTTGTTGTAACGTCCACAGACCCGTGTCTAGCATCAAAACAAATAAATGATGTAGTTAACAGGGGGACAAATTGCATACGGTCAATAAATTCTAATCTAATTTGTGACAGAAATGGATTTGATCCTGGATGGTATAGTGCAGTTTATAATGGAGAACATTTGGAAATTCCCACCACATGTCCAGGTATAATGGCATGTGGAACAGGATCACCAATTTGGATAAATGGTAATTTGATTACAAAATGCAATTTATATTAGATATGAGCAAAACAAAACTATAGTGACACACACTTTACGGCTTAAGTGATCACTCAGACACATACGTGTAACAATAGGTATACACTACACATACAAATATAAGTTATACAAACAACACATTTACAATATAGTATATGAGAGAAAAACATGACATTATGATGCAGTCAATTCACAATTGTTATGATTACTTAAAGGAACTCTGTTGTCCAATTATTAACCTACATAGTAGAAATCTAAGGTCATCTGCAAATAATAATTTAGCTGTTGTACGACCGAACACAAATTCAATGAAGAAATCTTTTGCATATAGCTCATCTATACTTTGGAATAAACTACCAAATGAAATAAAATGTTGTGAAAACCTGGACACTTTTAAACAAAAATGTGTTGATTTCTTGTCTATAAATGATTTATAACAACTTACTCAAATATTCTAATGATTTGAATGTTATGTATATATATATATCAATGAATTTATTTTTCTCTTGTTCTACAGACAGTTTATAGTTAGTATGAATAGTGCATTTACATAATATGTTAGAAACTGTAAGCTTTGTAATATTTGTACTGCGTGTTCTTTGTGAGGGCCTCAAGGTAGATTAGCGAAAGCTAATTGAGTCACCCTCTGTAAATAAAGTCATTACTTACTTACTTACTTACTTACAATATGGATCACGTGGTTGACCTTATGACTAGAAATTAAAGGAGGAGTTGTATGATTGCTTATAAGACAAATAAACCCAAATTCAAAAACCAAAGTACATAGACGAAACAATCAGTTTTCTTAAATTAATCAATTTTACTTCAGATATTTTGAATATAAATACATGTGACTCTCATAAGAATATTCAGAAGAAAAGAAATACTAAATACTATTTGTTATATCAACATATATATATGTTATATCAAAGTCATATGAAACGAGTGACCGGTGAAAAATAATGTTATTCCAATTCTTGAACCAATGCATACAAACATCATAAACTAAGTCTTCTGTGCACGATTTTATCATTTGTTTTCGCATAAATTTCGTATAATCGTCATTTTTTTTTCAATCGGTCAGTGTTGTTGTGAAACGATGGCAGGTAATTAAGTTCGTGTTTGAAGCCGAAGTTTAACGATTGTCACCTGTTTGCCAACAAACAACAAAAAGCATGTATATTGAGCACATGTTTAACATGTTCAATCAAATAATAGTTTATTTTAAGGACATCCATGCGTATTGCGATCACCGGATTTTTACGAGATGGGTCACATTGAGGTCACTTTGCATACGGAAAATATGTCGGGAAATTGATCCCTGAAAAGGAAGCAATTAAAATAAAGTAAACTTCTTCTAAATACGAACAAATTAAAGAATTGTCTTCAAAAAAAGTATATGTACATAAGTTTTATAATGAAAACTACCCATTGAGTTATCAAAAACATATGCTTTTTTTTTTAATTTGAGGTTTCTTATGTCTTTAAGGATTAAGTGAAATACAAAACTACCGTAACGGTCAATTCTTGTTAAATCGAAACCATTATACCAAACGATACCCAGTGGACATTCAAAACAAACATAACACATGACTAGGGAAGAGAAAATGAGATATTAAACCACTCGAAAAGGACAACAGTAAGACCAAAAGCAGAAGAAAAAACCTAACAGTCCACAAAAACTCGATTAAACGATATATTTATTATCATTGTTTTGATATCGACAAACTGTTCCATGCTTAATCTATTTATTTATATGTCAAAACCTTTTTTTAAGTAACTGTTGTGAACTTTTACTTGAAGAGAGTAGATAAATTCTTTTAAAGTATGTCTTGTTTTGAACATAATTCTATAGGGACATATCCAGTCAGTGTCGGAGAAACTGTGAATACCACAGCATGCGCTCGCGGATTTAAACAAACAGATACGTGTATTGCTACCTATCACATTGAGATAAAGAAATGTAGTGGTTTTTATGTGTATAAACTGCCTGATGTTGATTTATGCTATTCGGCTTTTTGCTTTGGTAAGTTGTTTCTATGCTTACATTTTCCAGACTACAATCATTATAGCCTTTAAATATTCATATTTGTCGAGAAACAAATAAATCAAATATTCGATATCAACTTTATTTTCGCAAATGTATTAAGCCCGAGGAAGAAAATGCACATGGACAAAACCTTTTTGCTTGTGTCCTACGTTTTGATAGATATAAATTGGATAGCTTATTAAGGGTTTTTTTATTTCTACACAACTTGAATGTTCTCCATGGTTTCTATGAATTCTGGAAGAAATTTATGATTGAGACAATTTTTAATTTCCCATTTTAAAAAGTTGCCTTTTTGTGAAGGTCTAGCGATTCAGAACAACCATTTTGGATCGTAGGTAGCCAAGGATTCTCCTAAAACCTTTAGCACCAAAAATGCTCAAAATTTTCGAATTATGATTACATTTAAAAAAAAATTCTCTTACTCTTGAGCTTATTGTGTATTCTTACGGGGAAAAGTTTTTTTTTTCACAAAGCTTTAAGAACCATTTAGTAACCAAGCAATGGCCGTTTTAATATTTATTAAAAATCTGAAATATAAGGTCATATCGTCCAAAAGTGAACCTTTCATTTAGTCCATCGCTAACACAAACGAATATAATTATAGATATAGTCAACAATGTCTATCATACAACATGTACAACTTTAAAATCTGGTAGTGATATATGATTATCGGAAAATAACATCAACGTTAATGAGCATGTATAACTGATTCGTCTTGTAGGAAACCATACGTGTGAAAGAAAGGTAACAACAGACAAAAAGGAATCAGGTAGGTTGTCGCAATACACATTTCCTCATTTGTGTAAAGTAAAATAAATTATTATGCTACCAATAACAATAAAGTCCATTGGACAGGAAAGTAATAGGACCAATTTCCATTTGCTACCAGTGCCATTTTCAAAATTTCTATATGTACATTATGGTTCTAACAACATTTTACCTTATTTCTTAACAGGTCATCAAAAACCCTAACGAAAGTCCAAATCAGTAATTTCTAGAGATTTAAAAAAAATGTCCTGTACCAAGTCAGGAATATGGCCATTGGTATATTGTAGTTCGTTTCTGTGTGTGTTACATTTTAATATTGTGTTTCTGTTGTGTCGTTTGTTTCCTCTTATATTTGAGTGTTCATTCACATTACTAAAAGACGTGTGACGGTACTATTCTATCCCAAATTCATGTATTTAGTTTTGATGTTATATTTGTTATTCTCATCGGATTTTGTCTAATGCTTAGTTCGTTTCTGTGTGTGTTACATTTTAATGTTGTGTTGTTGTTCTCCTCTTATATTTAATGCGTTTCCCTCAGTTTTAGTTTGTAACCCGGATTTGTTTTTCTTATCGATTTATGAGTTTCGAACAACGGTATACTACTGTTGCCTTAATTTAGCATAGTTTATGTATTTTATCCAAACATCAGACGATTGACAATTTTCAGTAGGTTTTGTTAACTTTTAACATATCAACCCTATACGACTTAAACGAATACAGGGGAAATTGACCCTACTCCATTCTTAATATATTTTTTGTTTTCAATTTATTTAGCGTTTTAATATTCAGTACTATTGAATAATAAAATAAAGAAAATATTTTATTGTGTTTTATACCAAATGCCATATTTCGAATTGTCTAGATAAAAAAAAAATTATTGTGAGTTTTGGTATAGTTGGGATTAAGAAAACTATCTACCACTGTTTACTGTAAACAAAACTTTGTTAATAATTAAGTATATCCCCTCAGGGCTATATACAAATACAATTTCAATTGTTTCAAGAACATAAATTTGACTCTTTCAAAGAATGCACAAGTGAAATATTTTTTTTTATCAGGAATTTCATTATGTTACTCATTTTTAGACACAGATTTGGTTGAGGATCTTAAGGAAGGGAATATGTCAAAGTATAACTTCGTAGACAGAGAATTGGTTGAGGATCCAAAGGAAGGGAGTAATATGTCAAAGTCTAACTTCGTAATACCATACCTTTTGTCAGGATTTCTATATTCCGTACTGCTCATTGGGATTTGTGCATGTATTGTCTTCTTCGAGACAAAACGGTAATTTCATACTTTAAGTTCAATGCCATTTATCTTTCCACAATTGAAAATCTTAACAATGTTGCGAATAATAAGTGTGTGTTCGTATGATGAAGACATAATCTTTCAATCAGTTTAATTGAAGTTTGGAGCTGGCATGTCAGTTAACTGCTAGTAGTCTGTTGCTATTTATGTATTATTGTCATTTTGTTTATTTTCTTTTGTTGCATCTTCTGACATCGGACTCGGACTTCTCTTGAACTGAATTTCAATGTGCGTATTGTTATGCATTTACTTTTCTACATTGGCTAGAGGTAAAGGGGGAGGGTTGAGATCTCATAAACATGATTAACCCCGCCGCATTTGTTAGTCTTGTATTATTTTTGATTTTAGTTTCTTCTGTATAATTTGGAGTTTGGTATGGCGTTCATTATCACTGAAATATTATATAAATTTGTTTAGGGGCCAGCTGAAGGACGCCTCCGGGTGCAGGAATTTCTCGCTGCATTGAAGACGGTCGGGCTGCTGTCTCTTTGACACATTCCCCATTTTCATTCTCAATTTTATCTTATGCGAACGTCATTTAATAAACAATAAAAAAAAAAAAAAGATGAGTTTATTTACAACCACTGCTGGTGGAGATTTATTTCCCCGAGGGTATCACCAGCCCAGTAGTCAGCACTTTTTGTGCTGACATGAATTATCATTGATATGGTTATATTTATAAATTAACTGTTTACAAAATTTAGAATTTTGAAATACTAAGGCTTTTCTACCTCAGGCATAGATTACCTTAGCTGTATTTGGCAAAACTTTTGGGAATTTTGGTCCTCAATGCTCTTCAACTTCGTACTTTTTTTGACCTTTTTGGCTTTTTGGGATTCGAGCGTCACTGATGAGTCTTTTGTAGACGAAACGCGCGTCTGGCGTATATACAAAATTTTGTCCTGACATCTATGATGAGTTTATTTTTATAAGAAGTTTCAAGTTATGTTCAAAACTATTAGTCATGTAAAAATAAAATTTGTATCTTTTTCATCACAGAGTCCGATGCTATACGATAATCATGATTATTTCAGTTCCGTAATTCCTTATATATATTTTCTCTTCCAGAGTTTTTTCCTTGTAAATTTTATCCATTACAGTGTATATGTCGGAATAGTATTTTGAATATTATATATGTTTTAACCCATCATCACGATCAAATATATCTGACAGAATATGTACCAATTTTTTTCAGAATGAGAAAAAGTAACACAACATCATATTCTCCACCATGTTACAAGCAGGGCTCTATTTCAGTTATTGAAAGAAAATCAGTCGACAATAATACCAAAATCTGATGAGGACATATGTTGTATGATTCCTAATGTCTAGAATTTTATATGTATTTACACATCATTTAATATTACCAATAAAATCTATTGCACAATATATGGTTATTACATGAATATTGTCCCAAGTAGATTTTCATATTGCATGATCTTGTCAGTGCATGGTTTCCCTTTAAGTTGAATATATACAGCCTTTACAGTCGAGAGAAGGAGTCCTGGGTGTCATCCTTCATCTTGGATTTTGAAATAGCAGATAACATTGGTCTAGATCTTTGATGAAATGTGCAAATTTTTAGCGTAGTATGTAATATATGTAAAAGACTTTTGATGTAAACATAGACAATTGTAAGTTTTATCATAACTACAGCTGTAATTTCTCAAAAAACACCTTATTTGTGTTTGATTTAACTTTTTAACTTTGCCAAATAATGGGAGATAACTCAAATAAAGTAATTTTATATTAGAGAGTGTTGTGAATTTACCTATTTTGATATGTAGCAAGAAAAAAGTTTGGTGACCCTATTTTTTCTATTTCTTATCTGAAAGAATGTTTTAAGAGCTGTCTTCTGACATTTTATCTTTAAGTTATATCTAGCTGATTTTTTCACACAAAATTTGATTTTCCATGCATAATCTATACAAAATCTGACAATTTTGCACAATCTGTATTGTGAACAAAAGTCTGGTGACTCATACTTTTTATTATAGTTTTGAAAAAAAAGCATGATAAAAACTTCATTTCGACAAATAATCAAAAACTTTTATCAATTTTAATTAAGACGCTTCAGCCATCTTAATTTAAGTTTTTTGTTCTCATTTCTAGCATATTTCTCAACATGGTTTTAAAGGTCTGAAAAACGGTCCAGCTGATACTTTGAATTGGTTAATATATGAAGAAGTATCATACAATGTAATAATGGATTTATGATTCTGTAAAATTAATAAAAGAAAATCTGATAAAAATGTTTTTTTTTTTTTTTTTTTTTATTATTTGTGATTTTTGAAATGTTATAATTTTACTAGAGTTGGGTTTTGTAGTTATTGACGTTTAATAAAACTTTGATCTAATTAGACTTTAACCTTTTTAATTTAATTCTTTTCCAACATGATATCACAAGATTTAGCCAGTTGCCTATGCCAATAATGCTCCTACATGAAGTGACATTTCAAAAATTCATTACAAGCGTGACAATATCTCTTGTATTTTTTACTAATATGGGAAATTCTTTGTGTAGATGGCTAATATATGATGTTTCAATACAAGAGACATTGTAAAAATTCGTGACAAGGAGTCCCTCAGGGAACAATTATTTGATTTTTTTTAGGGAGAGAGCAGCAGAAGTATTTGCACATGAATATCCTGGTCTGTTTATATAGGAACAGACAACAATAACCGTGCTAATGACAGGATGAAAATGAATATTCTGTCCATCAAAATGCAGATAATTAATGTGTCATAGATGATAATAAATTACTTTGAATGAAACAGCTAGCCTTGCAGCAGATAAAAATAAATATTCTGTCTGGTGCCTGGAAAAAAACCCCAGTGTGGTTCCCCAGAAAATGAATGGTTGTTCCCTACCCCAAAGATAAGGAACAGGACTTTCATTGTTGTTGAATGTCATTGGAAATCCTTGAAATTAGTTTTTGCAGAATATCACCTAACTTCTTAGGAAGAATGATAAAGAGTTAGCAATATCCTTTAACTTTACTTTCTGCTATAAAGATGATGTTGTCTCACTAAATAATTCAAAATTTGGTGACTATGTTGAACGCATCTATCCAATCAAACTAGAGATAAAGGATACAACAGATACAGTTAAGTCTGCCTCATTTCTTGACTTACATCTAGAAATTGACAACGAGGGTCGGTTGAAAACAAAACTTTACTACAAAGGAGTTGATTTCAGCTTTTCAATTGTAAACTTTCCATTTCTGAGTAGCAACATTCCAGCAACACCTGATTACAGGGTATATATCTCCCAATCGATACGATATTCCTGTGCTTGTATTTCCTAGCATGATTTTCTTGATAGAGGGTTGCTGCTCACAAGGAAGCTTTCAAACCAAGAGTTCCAAATGATGAAGGTTAAATCATCCCTTGTAACACAATTTGTGTTTCATATCATTAATTATTATTATTATTACTGGAGTATTAATTAGGAAATTCATTAAAAAGGAATTAATTACAGCATAACCGAACATTCAATGAAATGTACTCTTTGGACACTTAATAACGATCTGTACGAATATTATAGACATATAACCTGCAGCCAATAAATGACCATGTCTACTGTGAAATAACATGTATCCTTCAGGGGTTAATTGCATAGTTTGACAATTAACCATAGACTAGAATTATCTAACATCTAGACTTCTACGTAACCGGCCATTAGCTAAGGGCCAATGTTTATGGACAACTGGACTATATAAGATCCAGCTTTGGACTTGGAAGGAGGACAGATTGGAACAAGAGATTGGTACCGGAGATTCCGTCAAGGTCTCCCCCTCGTGGGTAGGCTGGAACTCATGCGCTTATTATCCGAAGTACTCTAACATGAACGAACAGTTATACTATACGATCACGTGCCCGTGTGAGATATTGAACATTTGAACAATTCAACTTTAAAGACAGTTTGTGAACATTCGAACATTTGAACTTTAGAATCTTTCTTGACTTTGTAATTACATAATAAATTATTTAAATCACTGACTATATTACATAAGTCACGATTTGATGCCGTTTGACCACGATCGACTTGGATTGTCTAAAATAACGCGAAGGAATATAAAAGGTAAGAACTCAGTTACTTTCATTTTTCTTAATGGACAATCAAGATATTTCTATGTCAGTACAAAAAGTAGAAATGGCTTTTCAAGGGATGGCACATATATTCAGTAAAGTTTTTAATTCTAAAGGGAGTAAGGCCGTATTTTTTTAAAAGGCTTAAAATCTGAAGTTTACAAGTAGAAATGGCTGTTCAAGGGATAGTGCCACACATATTAAGTAAAGTTTTTGATTTTAAAGGAATTGAGGCCGTATTTTTAAAAGGCTGAAAATCTGAAGTTTGTTCACGAGATGTGGTTCAAATAGAACTTTTTATTGAGTGTTTTAAGGTATTATAGGTCAATTTAAAAATTATGAATATTATACACATTTTTTTTTATCCGAATGAAAGGTTATTTTTTTGTGTTATTTTTTACGAGGTACGTGTTGTTTAAAAGATAGGATAGATTACACATATGATTCTAAAAAAAATAAACCGGTTTTTTTTTTTGTGAAGTTATAGAGAAGCTAATTTTTCGTTTAAAGTAAATTTGTAAAAAGATAAAATGTCTGATACATTAGCATTTTTTGTTCCGTATTTAATGGTGGTTTTGGGGCATATTATGTTTTTTTTTTTTTAAGATACACTCAATTATTCTAGAAAATATGTATTTTACGTAAAATTAATAGAGCACCGGTGTAAATTAAGGTTGATTTAGAACCTTTGGTAGATGAAGTTAAGGGTACATTGAGGATACATTGTTTGCGTGTTATTGCCATTGATGAATTATGGGTTTGCGCAGTTGGGTAGTGTGTACGCACATTTGTTTAGAGAAAACAAATAGTCTATAATTTTAGATTCCAACCCCTTCTTCGGTTGATTAACATAAGTGATGTTAGTAATTAAATGGTGCAAGTTTTTTTTTATGGTGTTAGATTACGCCATATTTACATATTGTTAATAGGAAAAGAGACGTATCTTCAGAAAATAGCACATACATATGTTTTGCCCTAAGGGATTTACATACTAGTATTGTTGTGGTAGATTGATATTAAATTAAAAAAAAAAAAGAGAGACATACGAACGTAACGAGAAAATTTAAGTGAAATAGATAATTGATATTAAAGGAAAACTAGCTTTACAGTAAAATTGAAATTTTTCATGAACACTTTAAATGAGGATTATTATTAGAAATTAAGATAAGAATAAGGAAATAATTAATTAAGGAGTTGAAGAAAGAATCTTAACGATGTGTCAGTTTGTTCATAAGTAGGCATAGATTTTTTTTAATTGTTTTAGTTTTTAAGATGTTAGTTAAGTTTTAAAATCAGATTTCAATTTATACCCTAACGCTGAGCCGTATTGAAATGTATAAATAGGATAGGCAGTAGGTTTGAAATTTTAAAACAAAAGATATATAAAAAAGGAAGGGATCATTATGATGAGGAAATTTTATACTATTTTTGGAAAAATGTAAAAGATTAAGGAGAACGACATTTTTTTTTGCAACAAGGTGTTGTTGGTGTTGTTGTTGTCAAATATGAAAAATAGTCAGTAACAAGACGTAGTTAAAATTTTATCAAAGGAATCTTAAATGGTTTTTTTTTAAGAGTGATGCGAATAAATCTTTGGTCTATATTTAGAGTTAAGATTAAATAATGAGGCACTAAGGTTAAAGAAATAAAAGTATTACAATTGGTAACAAGGTAAAATATATTTTTTTTTATTAAAAAAAGGTTTCATGTGTATCATGTAGGTGTAGGGGTTACATGAAATGATTGATTAACTTATTTGATTGTAAATTTATATATAAATATATATCTTAAGTAATGAATAAATAAACATATCTTGTTTTTATTAGGTAGATTTTCTCAAAATTGTAGAAGTTGTATACAAGATTTATTTATTTATTTATTTTTTTGTTGTTGTTCTAACCAGATGACTTGATAGTTTTTTGATTTATACAAAGAAAGTGTTTTAACAAATTTAGCTAGGCTTGAATAATCAAGAGAACTAAAGGAGATTTACCAGACGATTGATAATAATAAAAAAAAAAGAAATAAAGGGGAAGTTGACAATTTTTAGTTTTCCAAATTGAAATAAGTTTTAATTTATCAGTGGGGTTAAGGTGCGATCTTCATTGGAATAGCCATATTTTTGTACTGTTAATTTATTAGGAATATATCTTGGTTAGCCAAAAAGAAGGGTGCGAGTTCTGGTTCTAATGCCACGAACAGTTGGCACAACATGGTGTCAACGCAATTGGTTGGAACAGATGTTACTGCTTCCAGAGAGACTGATGTCTTCCTCTGCGCCATTGATCAATGCTCAAGGATGAAACTTAACCCAATGACGATGTTATTAACAGCCTATTAAGAAGGACGAACTAACCAGCTAGATGGGTCAACTACTTCGTAATGAAGATGATGATGACTGACACTTGTACAAAGATTTGCGCCCTTTCCAGTAGTTAATGAACATTATACTATGATGGTGACGGAAATAAAACATGAACTATGTATACCGAAATATTAAACTTATGATTCGAATGAACTATGTGTAAATATATCCAGATATTAGACTAGATGAATGTGATGAACTTATTATATTATGATATTGGACTTATAGAACTTTATAAACTTAGATATGTGGTGATGGTTACCGGAAACCTTACAATAGCTATTAAAATAATCTACAGGAAGAAAAACTACCGTATTTTATTGAACTTTCGTTCTATTTTGGATGGAAGGCATAATATGTAACACAATTTGTGTTTCATATCATTAATTATTATTATTATTACTGGAGTATTAATTAGGAAATTCATTAAAAAGGAATTAATTACAGCATAACCGAACATTCAATGAAATGTACTCTTTGGACACTTAATAACGATCTGTACGAATATTATAGACATATAACCTGCAGCCAATAAATGACCATGTCTACTGTGAAATAACATGTATCCTTCAGGGGTTAATTGCATAGTTTGACAATTAACCATAGACTAGAATTATCTAACATCCAGACTTCTACGTAACCGGCCATTAGCTAAGGGCCAATGTTTATGGACAACTGGACTATATAAGATCCAGCTTTGGACTTGGAAGGAGGACAGATTGGAACAAGAGATTGGTACCGGAGATTCCGCCAAGGTCTCCCCCTCGTGGGTAGGCTGGAACTCATGCGCTTATTATCCGAAGTACTCTAACATGAACGAACAGTTATACTATACGATCACGTGCCCGTGTGAGATATTGAACATTCGAACAATTCAACTTTAAAGACAGTTTGTGAACATTCGAACATTTGAACTTTAGAATCTTTCTTGACTTTGTAATTACATAATAAATTATTTAAATCACTGACTATATTACACCCTTCCTAAGGTTTACAGACCCCATCATGAATTGATTGACTGTTATGGAATAACCGTTTCACAGATGACATCGGATATGTTCCTTACGTCGTAACTACAATCCCCTTCCCTTTCATGAATTTGACCTACCTAATTAGACTATTTAACGGATTTGTTATAACATAAGCAACACGATGAGTGCCACATGTGGAGCAGGATCTGCCAAAAACTGAGGCAGATCTCAGGTGCTACGGAAGGGTAAGCAGATCCTGGTCCAAATGAGGCACCCGTCGTGTTACTTATGTTATTACAAATTTGGTAAAATTACAGTATTACCCACAAAAATAAAATGAACACAAAAGATTGGTTTAAGCATAGATTTATTGCACTTTAAATACATGTTTACATCCAAGCATACAAATTACACAGAATATGTGGTTACCTGATATTCTCTTATAATATTAATCAGAGCAGAAAAAATCAAACCATAAAAACACAATACAATACAGGGATACATGTCATTTTTTTAATAATTTAAAATTAATCACAAAAAAATGTAAGTCACTAAACATTTATTCAAAATTTGAAGAATTATATGCCAATTGAATTGTATCTATAGTAACACACCATGCAAGACAATATTTAATATATTTCAACCTTGTTTACAAAAATTAATTGAAATATGAAAAAAAATATTAAAAGAAAAAGACAATAACAAAATAAAAATTGCAACAGAACAACAACAAATGCTTTTATTTGATAAAAGAATAATAAAAGGACAAGCAACTTATATCTAAGATATATAAATGCTTAACAAATGATTCATAACAGGGGAATGGAACAAATGATATGTAACAAAATAAAAATAATCAAAAACAATACACAAAGCAATACACAAAAGTTCATTCCTGTTTCCAAAGCCACTTCTGTCAGTTTAGGAGTAGTTGCTATAACAAGGCACACTAGCAGATGATTCGATAGACGGACAGACAGATAGACAAAAACCAGGACAGGGTGACTATATACCAACCAAGATTTTATTTGCAAGGCTAATAATAAAGAAAAATAAATGTTTTAGTCAATTGACCATAAAAATAGCAAACCCTTTAATAATGCCATTTTCATATAATAAACCATAGTTGAAAAAGCAACCCCCTTTTTTCACCCTTTCATCAGAATACTCATACACTTTTTATTAAGGTTGTAGCATTGAAAGGGCTAGATTATTCCATGTATTTCTCCTCTCAGATGATGCTGAAGTTAACCCCTTGTAAATATCAAATATCTACTTCCAGCAATTGCTAGGTAAATTATTTATGCCATTGCCTAATTTTATGCAGTCGAAGGAAATTGGATGAAAATTGTTTTAAAATTATAATGAACCCATTCAAGCAAATACACATATCATGCAAATACAACTCCTAACAAAAACAGTTATATACCGGGTAATAACACATATTACAATCATAGGGGACTACACAGACGGGTAATAACACATATTACAATCATAGGGGATTACACAGACTAGATACTGAGACGTTATAATTAATAAAAATTGATATTACAATAGTAATAAAATTTCTTATTGGTTCAAGACCAAGATCTGTGTGAAGCAGTTATATTATGCTAATTCCATCAACCTTAGAAAAAAATTTAAAAGCACATATATTGAGCTGCATGATTCTAATAATCTACCAAAAATATACTATGTGTATTTTACATTTACTATGTGTACTTTACATATATTATGTGTACTTTACATATACTATGTGTACTTTACATATATTATGTGTACTTCACAGATACTATGTGTACTTTACATATATTATGTGTACTTTACATATATTATGTGTACTTTACATATATTATGTGTACTTTACATATACTATGTGTACTTTACATATATTATGTGTATTATACAGAGTATTGACATATTAGGCAAGTTAACAATCTCTTTAACACTGTATAGTTATATAGTATAAAATGAATAATTTTTCCTTTCTATGTCTATTTTTCCATAGAATTCCAATCTTGTTCCATCAAATTTCACAGTTTATTTATGTCTGTTCATTGCTTCTACTATCTTTCCATGAACATACTACAAAATAAAATAGAAAAATGTTTTGATCGTTGTTTGCCTTATGTCCAGTGGCAAATATTTCATGCATACTGAATTTTTTTGTAGGACTAATTCTGAACCCAATAATAAGGTTCTTCAAAGACATTTAACTTAAAGACATAAAGAACCATGAGATATAACTTAACCCTTTCGCCGATGAGTCCCGGTTTACCAGGATTGGAAAACCGCTTTTATATTTCTTGCTCAAAACAGTGCAAACACGAGTTATCTTTCTTTGTTGAATACCCGGATAATAGTGTAAACATGCCGCTTCTGTTTGTTGAAAACCGTGTCAAAATCAGAGGAAATATACGAAATTTACGAGAATTTGAAATTAGGGAACATTTTTTTTTTAAAGAATATGGAAGAATTGAAGCCAAACTAGTATACTTTTTTGACATAAAATGTCCTTTTATGTATAAAACACTTGGTATGGACATCGTTTCAGTGTAAGGAATTTGTACAGCCTCATTAAATTTTTCAAAATTTTGCGGTTTTGGGTTAAAAATTACGATTTTGGGTCAAAGAGCAGAATTTTGAGAATTTCACCTAGATAATGCCGAAAATTTGAAAATTTGAATATTTTATGATGAAAAAATTATTAAAACATGAACAAAACTGTGAGCATGGTGTTAGTAAATGAACATGATGAAATAAAGATACAAATAACTACAGACAAGTTTTTATTGACATTTATTATGAAGATCTCCCACTTGAGTAATAGTAGTTAGGGAAGCCATCGGCTTAGAGTAGCTTCTGTCTGGGCAGCTATTGGTGAAAGGGGTAATATGAAAACATTTAAAAAGAATTGTCCATTCTTACTAACAATTATTGTAATAAGTTACAAAAGAGAGGTGAAAGATGTCAAAGTGACATTCAAACTTGTATGTTAGCAAGAATTTGTCCATAGTACATACAGTTGGGTGCAGACCAAGCATTACATAAAGTAAACGCAAGTTAACGCGGCGTGCACATATTTCATTAGTTAACTTTAAATTTCGCGTTTACTAGTAAACGCCCGTTTACTTCATTTACGTTAACGCGGTCAAAAAGGAAATTTCTAATGTCTACTCGCGTTTACTCTGTGTTCGTTTAGTCAGTAGTAAACGGCCGTTTACTTCAGATTTCACAAAATTAATTTTACGTGGACGTAAAAGTAAACGGGCCTTTACTACAGATTTTTCAATTGTATGTTTACGTGCACTTGAAAGTAAACTCGTGTTTACTTTTCGCGTTAACTAATTGTGTATATTATAAAATTATCGTTGTGTGCATTTGTACGTTTATTTATGTTGTTAAAATGACTTAATATTTTACGTTTATGTGTTTTGAACCTTAACATTCAAAAACACTTTTTATTAGAAATATAAATATTTATTAATTGCAAAAAAAAGTAGGTTCCAAAAACTTTGAACAGCTGATTTTCTATTTTTTCTGTTCTGAACATTATCTGATCGTATCAACTCATCTCTAACTTCAGTAATGTTTTTGCCAGATCTTTTTAAACTGAATATCCCCTCACGAATGTAAACTGAAAGGCTTGTAGGTTTTACAGTTCCAGGACAAATTTCCATTTTGTTCTTAAATGCAATGATTAATTTTCAATAAATTAATAAAAGAGGTGTCATTTCATTAAATGCAATCGTCAATATGTTGATTGAAAATGGACAGATGGATATTTTGATGTACCTTATCATGTGATATATTAGATCAGTGTATCCAGGATACGAGGACGATCTGCGTTAACGCGCGTTTACTACAAACAGTAAACGGGCGTTTACCCTTTTTTACAAAAATAGAAGACACGCCTTTTTCGCGTTAACGCGTAGTAAATGCGAAAGTAAACGGAAGTTTACTCTTAACAAAATTAGAAGACGCGCGGTTTTCGCGTTAACGCGGAGGTAAACGCGAAAGTAAACGCCCGTTTACTATTTATGTCTACTAAAATTTCGGAGTTAACGCAGAGTTAACGCGGCGTTTACATGAAGTGCACGCGAGTAAACGCCGCGTTAACTTTTTAGACCCGTTTACAAGTAATGCTTGGTCTGCACCCAACTGTAGGTGCCCCACTCGCACTTTCATTTTCTATGTTCAGTTGACCATGAGATTGCAGTTAAAACTGAACTTTGTTTTAAAATTAGAAATATAATATCATAGGGGATGTGTACTAAGTTTCAAGCTGATAGGACTTCAACTGAATCAAAACTATCTTGACCAAATACTTCAGCGGGACAGACAGAAGGACAGGAAAATGAATGGACAGAGGAATGAAAGAACGATCAGACACACAGACAGAAAAACATTATGCCTCTATGTGGGGCATAGAAATAAACTTATGATAAAATGGCTAATATCGAAAGAGACCAACAGATAAACAACAGTACACAAAACACAACAAAGATAACTGAAGACTAAGCAACATGAAATCAGTCTATTTGGTCCTGCCTTTTTTTTTAACTCAAAATCCTGTCCTGCCTTTTTTTTCAAATTTCATCCTAGCCCCCCCCCCCCCATAAAAATCAAATGGTAGCTCCCTAACCCAGTGATAAGATTCATTTGGTAGGTCACATTTGGGGAAAAGGGGGCGTGACATAAGACATCTATTGGAATAATTCAAAATTGCACCACAATTACACAAATGTACACCCCTCTCCAACAACTATAGTACACCCCTCTCCAACAACTATAGTACGAGATATTGCAAATCTTACCATAATGTAAGATGTGACCAAAAGAAACAATATTGATTTTCTATAAACTTACATCAGCAGTCTGTGGATTAAATATATGGACATCTTTCTTGGCAGAACTACTTCCAAAAGGAAACTTTCTCTTTTCTTTCTCCTGTAAGAAATAAAAATAAATATTTATTAAACATATTGAATATCTCAAGTCTGGTAATGTTTTTTTTTAAATTTTCAGTTGTGGTTTTTGTATCTTTTTTTTTAAAATGCCAACCATTTGTATGCAATCTTGTTTCACCTGTTCATACGACTTTTCCCTTCCCCATTTCATATTGTATTCTACAGATTATTAGAAAATTCCTCAGTGTTTTTTTTTAAATTGTTTTTTTCAAGTACTAGTGATATCATTCTAGATTTGACTATTTACAACAACTCAAAAACCCTCCAGATAGCAAATTGCCCCTTCAATATATATAAGTATTGGAAGGACTTTTTTCATGAAATTAGAATTGAGCCTTTTAATTTGAAAAATCAGCCAGTTAAATCGTCATGTATTAATGAAATCAGGGTTTCATTATATGGTGATGCAGACCCCTTATTTTCATGGGCATTCAGGATTTGTCTTTTATTTTCCTCTGGAATTTAGAATGAGACCTACTCCTTCTACCTTCATCATAAATTATTTCATACATGTACATGTATATCTAATATTTTCTACCCCTATCATGTACATGTATATCTAATATTTTCGACCCCTATCATGTACATGTATATCTAATATTTTCGACCCCTATCATGTACATGTATATCTAATATTTTCGACCCCTATCATGTATATGTATATCTAATATTTTCGACCCCTATCATGTACATGTATATCTAATATTTTCTACCCCTATCATGTACATGTACATCTAATATTTTCTACCCCTATCACACCAATCACAGTAAAAGATACTAACCTTCAGAACTATTTCAATGCCTTTTGGATTTCTTTTAGGTGTCTCTTTAATCTCTCCCCAGGTATAGGACCATTCAGCACCCCACCCCTATCCCTGACCCACAGTAAAAGATACTAACCTTCAGTACAATTTCAATGCCTTTTGGATTTCTTTTAGGTGTTTCTTTAATCTCTCCCCAGGTATAGGACCATTCAGCATCCCAGTGACCAAATATCTCACCACGGTTAGCATATATGACTCTCCTACAAAAAAAATACATTTCTTTTTACATAAATTGAATGAAGTACGAATGATATTAGTATCTCTTTCTTTTCATATCTTATATGTATAATTATTGAAAAAATTTGAACTCACTGGACATATTCAATTTATGAAATACTAAATGCTATAAAATTTGTGACAAACAAGAATGTGTCCATAGAAGATGGATGCCCAACTCAAACTATCATTTTCTATGTTCAGTGGACCATGATATTTGGGTAAAAACTCTAATTTGGCATCAAAATTAGAAAGATTATATCATAGGGAACAGGTGTATTAAGTTTCAACTTCATTGGACTTCAACTTCATCAAAAACTACCTTGACCAAAAAATTTAACCTGAAGCTGGACAGACACACGGACGCCAAATCGGAAAACATAATGCTCTTAATTGGGGCATAACAATGATGTTCAATCTGTTCTATTTATAACTTATTTCCTATATTTTGACTACTTACTTATCAGTTATAATGAGAACATGTCTGCCGTCTTTACTAATCACTGCATGGGCCACATAATGATCTGTTGAAGAAAACTTTCCTTTCTCTGTCTCCTGAAATAAAAAAATGGCAGTACATGAAAGCTTTTTCGTTTTATTTAAGGAATGACTGAAATATTTTTTTTGTTAATGAAGAAATAACATAAAAAATTTGGTGCATACTGAATAACAGTGTGCACCACATTTTTTATGTTATTTCCAATAGAAAGAAAAAATATTACAGTTATTTCTTATAATTTAATTCTAAAATCCATTTTAAACCATAGAAAACCATTAAAAACATGGATGAGGTCACGGTCACATGACTAAATTATGTCTATGGGCTGATAACAAAATTACGTCAGCCAATCAGAAGACGTGTTACATCCAAAATTTAATTATTCAACGATAATCTGGACAAGAACATTTGGATGAAATATAAAACCTGCCTGACACTAGAAAAATGCAGATCCAGATTTTTTAATATGATATATTATAGCTCATACAATTGTAGGCACACAAGACTTTAAAAATTTCACAGTTTCTCAGTGTTTATTGTTATTCCTCAATGCCAAATTCTCTGGCAGAAGCAGCAAATTCTAATTCTAAAATCTTTGCATGATCTGGCTCCATCAAATTGACAACATCCTGCACTTGAAAACATTATTGATTCCCATTTTACTGCATCAGGGCTGATATGCATAAAGCAACTTAATTTAAGATCTGTTCCTAACAGACAGAATTTTCTATATGTCTTTGGACAAGTTAGCATTGCTATTGGATATCTGAACTTTATGGTGAGTTATTTGGGTCTAAGCGTAAATCGGGATTGGCTGATTTTTTTTAAGCGTGACATGTGAATGTCGAAATAATTAACCTTGAAAACGGAAAATGAAGTCAGGCAGGACATGGGGAAATTACATGCACTATTATGGCAACTAGAAGCGGGATATGGGATTATCACTAAACAATAAGCGGGATCAAGGATCAGACCCCCATTGAATCCCCCTTTATGCACATTAGCACAGGTGTGCATTTGGATTCAATGATGTTCAAGGCCAAAATATAAGAAAATTCAAAAGGTAATAGTTAAAGGTTGGTGATTGCTTTACACTGCATCACCAGTGTATGAGGGAGATGCATTTCTTATTTGAAATGATTTCAAAATGTCAAATTTTAATAAAACAATATCCATATTTTTGGGTTTCTTTGCGGGCAATACCTTTGTTACTTAACTCCTGTAAGCTACCAATTAAGAAACCAAGAAGCAGTAAGAATAAACCATATTTATGATGATTTTTGTAACCTTACACATTCTCATAACTTACTTGTAAGATCATGTAGCCATCAGCTTCACGTCTGTTGTACGGTCGTATAATTTTATCACCGCTGAAGATTCTTGGATTTCTTAATCTTCTGACCTCAACTGACATGTCCGCTATTCTATAAATTAAAATCACATTCTTATGACTTGGAAATAAATAAAACAAGAAGTTGCATGCAGTTTTGTGCAAAGAGTACTCTACTAGTGACTACAAATTGACAAATATTTCCTTTCTTAATGAGTATATAAAACTGCTTAGTATCAAACAGGAGGTACTGACAGACAGATCAAAAATCTGTTAATGCAGTACAACTCAACATTATGAAGTTTCAATAAAATATCATAGCATTTCTTTCTATAGTATCTGAGAACAAAACAAAAACTTCCATGCATAGTGAGTTTAATAAATATACAAAATATCTAAAAAAAAAACCCGCATAATTTATTCAAGGGTGGCACAGCAAGGATACCATTGGTGGTGTTAATCATATCTGAAATGATTTTCTCTATTTTTGCTATTTTTCAGTAGTCCCTGTTCAATTTATTTACACCATTACCCTAGCCATCTAATTGATGTATATCCAACATATCCTTACTATTTATAATAACATGCTTTTTGCACTAAGTGCGCTTTTCTAAAGAAATAGTCCTCAAGTGAAATATGTGAAAATAAGCATAAAGATAAGAGCACATATGCTTTTTTATTATTATTTTATAAATTTTGTATTACTTTTACCTATAATTATGTATTAAACACATAATGCAAATAAGATATTAAATTGACCTACACCCATTTCTTATGATTTACCTTTTAATGCCTTCAAAAGAGCTACTGGCAAAGTCTATAACACCACTGGTAGGTCTTGTCACAACACCAACCAAACCCTTACCCAAACCTGTGGAAAAATGACAAATGTCTATGAATAATTACATTATAAAACTGAGAATGGAAATGGGGAATATGTCAAATAGACAACAACCTGACTAAAGAGCTTAAAGCAATCGGTCTTCAACTTAGCAAGAAAATCCTGCATTCAGCAGTGGGCCTCAGCTGGCTCCTAAATAAAGATGTGTACTAGGTCTGTGAAAATTGACCACCGGTACTTTAAAAGATGAAATAAGTTGAACAAAAATATTTTCGAAGCAAGCTGTAGAATATTGTTTGACTTGTTGAATTAATATTTTACATATACACTTCAAATGTTCTTATTCAAATACTGTGGCGTTGCAGAAAGATTCATTTATAAAAGGGATATATTAAACAATTTACCTTTGAAGAATCCACCCACACCTTCTGTTTGAGCGCCCTCTATAGGCTTCCTAACAATTCCTGTTACTCCATCAAATACACCCTACAAAGATATAACATAAATACATACTAGATATTAAGTTTATAAAGACACACTCATTTCTTTGCTATTATCTTATCTTCATGAAAAAATCGTTTAAATACATTCAGGAATTATACTACAATGTATCACAAAAAATATTCAACACAGAATGATGAGTAGCAGAGAGATGATAATGAAAGTTGAATGATTATAAAAACAAGAATGTGTCCATAATACACTGATGCCCCAATCCCACTATCATTTTCTATGCTCAGTGGACCATGAATTTGGGGTCAAAACTCTAATTTTGCATTAAAATTAGAAAGATCATATCATAGGGCACAAGTATACTAAGTTTCAAATTGATTGGACTTCAAACTTATCAAAAACTACCTTGACCAAAAACTTGAACATGAAGTGGGACGGACGAACGGACAAACAGACCAGAAAACATAATGCCCATAAGTGGAGCATAATCAGTAGATGTGGTTATAATTGTCAATGAGACAACTCTCCACCAGAAACCAAATGGCTTACACATTGAGCAACTAAGGAGCACCAAACAGACTTCAACAATGAACAAAACACTGTCTTCTTACCATAACAAGTCCTTTACCACCTCTAGCAAACCCTTCTCTCACATTGGCTGGACGTTTGTTCATAGCTTCTTTCCTTTTCTTCTGGTAGTCGTCATCCAAGGTTAATGTTGCTATACCTTTACCCAGGGCACCAGTTATTCTAGATACAGCTCCTGCAGCGCCACCTAGGAAACAACAAAATGACAAGTAAGTAACTGAAGGACCATAATATCATATCTTTTGTTAAAAAACTTAATGGTGACAAGGTCATCAGTTTTAAAATTTTATAATATTGTAGACTCAGAATTATTTAGAGTTTGAATCTTTTGAAGTGAAGACCAGTTCCTGTCCTATAGATGCCTTTTGATTATATTTTGTCTTTAGGTTTCCTATATTGAAAAAAAAAATTCTTGTTTCATATTTTGAATTTTGGTGATATAAAAAAAATTACAGCATGTATATATGCAGTTCTTCAATTTATGTAGAAAGTGACAGTTAACTGCTTATTTTCAACATATAAATAGTATTATGAATCATGAACTTAGTATTTGTCAAAGACCATGTATTTATATGAGTTATAACACAATTATTATTTGTACATCTTTAAATTATAGATGAGATATGAGAATGATATGAAAATAATAAAATATATATTAAAAGAAAATAGTATTTATCAAAGATTATTATACATACCAACAGCATGACCAAACAGACTTCTGACACCAAGAGCTAGACCTTCAGCAAATTCTTCAGGACCCTGTATAGCTCCCTAAAAAATTAACAAACAATTTCATATTAATTTTAAAAACACTTTTCTCATATTGTCTTCATATGTATCTTTCGAAAGACATTTGTTGATAAAAAATTGTCCAGGGGTTAAAAAATTTTGTTACAGCTAGCTAGCCCAGGCCTTATTGGCAGCAGGATTTTACTAGCCCTGTTGGAAGAACTGCTAGTCATGCTAGTCCATCAAAACTGACCTGCTAGCCCTAGTATGCCTTAAAAATTAAGAGTTTGCTGCATAATACAAAGTAGGTGCCCTTTGTTTTGAAGGAGACATTATACACTGTATTTAATATTTTTTGTTGATCTGTTATTTATTCTTTTGGTGCTTAACCTAACTTAGTTGTTCCCACATTCAAAGCAGACTTTTTATTGGCGTGCTTGGGGCAACTAACGGCAATATTCACAGAGCATTGTCTGTTTTTTAGTTTTAGTTTGAGTTTGTTACCCCGTTTTTGTTTTTTGTCCATGGATTTATGAGTTTGAACATCGGTATACTACTGTTGCCTTTATTTTTCATCAGCAACAGCAAACCTTGCCAGGGTAATCATTGTGTCCCAGTTCTGCCAACTTTTCAGGAAGTGAATGCGTGATTTGTTGGCCAAATTGTTAAGATCAAAGAGAAAAAACAATAGATCAAAGGAAAATGCCGCCAAATAAGCATGCACATGTGTGAGTCTCACGCTAAAGACTTGACAGCCCTGCTGTCCTGGACACTATTATATTTTTTCCGCTGTTTTTCCCTGTCGTATTTAGCATTTTGGGGGATGAATTTTCAGCCTCGTTACTCCATTCATCTACCGTTTTTTTCGTTTTGAAACTGACAAAGTTCCTGGGGTTCCCGTACTAAAATATTAAGAAATATTTTGTTACATAGTTTCGTGCTCAAGAGCTGTGCAACAAGACATGTCAATACCAATCAATACATCATACCCCCAAATAACGTTAATTGAAAATCTCGGCACGATAAGCAATGTACAATACCTCAATCCATGGTATGAGAAATCGATATTTAAAGTACGAGAATCAACACATGATACCAGGGTCACCCAGACATGCCAGAGTTATTTGTTCTATGTTTAAAATATGTACAACAGGACCTGTACAAACCAGTTCAAATTCTTGGAATCCGGGATGACTTAATTGAATAATAGAATAGTGATGAAGGGATTTTTCACTTTCTATTTTGGAAACGTCAAGAATTTTTTGTTACTAGTCCGTCGGGCATATCGGATTACACATTTTAATTGCCCGAGGCGTAGATGATCTAGTCCCGGGAGTCGGGCTAGTGGATTTTTTAACCCCTGATTGTCATATCTAAAATCATTCAATTTTTTTCAAATTTCATTATTATCAATCATGCAAACAAATGTTATTTACTGTTTTTCAATCTGTAGATATTATATTCAATGAATTTTCATTTTTTTGTATGAATTATATTCAACAGTTTTCCTGTTAAGAAACCCTTTTGAATCAATGAAGTTATAAATCGTATTTTGTCATATATAATCCACAACTTTTTACCCAAAATATGAGATGCGTATTTTACACAACAGTAGACGGTTTTTAATTTTGATTAAAAAAATATTTAGATATCATTTTTCTTCATTATTGCATATTCTTTTTACTGTGAACTAGAAATTTTATATATATTTTTTAACCTTTTCTTTTCTTTTTTTCTAAAATTTTACTTCCCTTTTTAGTACTTTATTTCCTTTTAATTTTTTGAGGGGGGTTGAAAAATGAGTGTGTATAATACACAACTGCTTACTACACATAACCAAATACAGTATGCAATGAATGTTTTTAATGATGTTTTTTTCTCAATTGGCACCATCACAAAGGGCCAAAAAATTTACTAACAAGAATGTGTCCCCAGTTCACAGATGCCCCATCCCCACTATCATTTTCTATGTTCAGTGGACCGTGAAAATGGTGGAAAATCTCTGATTTGGCATTAAAATTAGAAAGATCATATCATAGGAAACATGTGTTCTAAGTTTCAAGTTGATTGGACTTCAACTTCATCAAAAAATACCTTAAACAAAAACTTTAACCTGAAGCGGGAGAAACGGGCAGATGGACGCAGACTGAAAACATATTGCCCATAAATGAGGCATAAAAAGAAGATTGTTTTTGTGTTTTATTTGTACTTACTTGGTAAGGTTCATAGAATAGATCCTCTATACCCTCCGCCATTCCTCTGATCAGTCCAAACGGATTACCTAATACATCTAGTCCTAACACTAACACATACTTACTTGGTAAGGTTCATAGAATAGATCCTCTATACCCTCCGCCATTCCTCTGATCAGTCAAAACGGATTACCTAATACATCTAGTCCTAACACTAACACATACTTACTTGGTAAGGTTCATAGAATAGATCCTCTATAGCCTCCGCCATTCCTCTAATCAATCCAAACGGATTACCTAATACATCTAGTCCTAACACCAACACATACTTACTTGGTAAGGTTCATAGAATAGATCCTCTATACCCTCCACCATTCCTCTGATCAGTCTAAACGGATTACCTAATACATCTAGTCCTAATACTAACACATACTTACTTGGTAAGGTTCATAGAATAGATCCTCTATACCCTCCGCCATTCCTCTGATCAATCCAAACGGATTACCTAATACATCTAGTCCTAACACCAACACATACTTACTTGGTAAGGTTCATAGAATAGATCCTCTATACCCTCCGCCATTCCTCTGATCAGTCCAAATGGATTACCTAATACATCTAGTCCTAACACCAACACATACTTACTTGGTAAGGTTCATAGAAGAGATCCTCTATACCCTCCGCCATTCCTCTGATCAGTCCAAATGGATTACCTAATACATCTAGTCCTAACACTAACACATACTTACTTGGTAAGGTTCATAGAAGAGATCCTCTATACCCTCCGCCATTCCTCTAATCAATCCAAACGGATTACCTAATACATCTAGTCCTAACACCAACACATACTTACTTGGTAAGGTTCATAGAAGAGATCCTCTATACCCTCCGCCATTCCTCTAATCAATCCAAACGGATTACCTAATACATCTAGTCCTAACACTAACACATACTTACTTGGTAAGGTTCATAGAAGAGATCCTCTATACCCTCCGCCATTCCTCTAATCAATCCAAACGGATTACCTAATACATCTAGTCCTAATACTAACACATACTTACTTGGTAAGGTTCATAGAAGAGATCCTCTATACCCTCCGCCATTCCTCTAATCAATCCAAATGGATTACCTAATACATCTAGTCCTAATACTAACACATACTTACTTGGTAAGGTTCATAGAAGAGATCCTCTATACCCTCCGCCATTCCTCTAATCAATCCAAACGGATTACCTAATACATCTAGTCCTAATACTAACACATACTTACTTGGTAAGGTTCATAGAAGAGATCCTCTATACCCTCCGCCATTCCTCTAATCAATCCAAACGGATTACCTAATACATCTAGTCCTAATACTAACACATACTTACTTGGTAAGGTTCATAGAAGAGATCCTCTATACCCTCCGCCATTCCTCTAATCAATCCAAACGGATTACCTAATACATCTAGTCCTAATACTAACAAATACTTACTTGGTAAGGTTCATAGAAGAGATCCTCTATACCCTCCGCCATTCCTCTAATCAATCCAAACGGATTACCTAATACATCTAGTCCTAACACCAACACATACTTACTTGGTAAGGTTCATAGAAGAGATCCTCTATACCCTCCGCCATTCCTCTGATCAATCCAAACGGATTACCTAATACATCTAGTCCTAACACCAACACATACTTACTTGGTAAGGTTCATAGAAGAGATCCTCTATACCCTCCGCCATTCCTCTAATCAATCCAAACGGATTACCTAATACATCTAGTCCTAATACTAACACATACTTACTTGGTAAGGTTCATAGAAGAGATCCTCTATACCCTCCGCCATTCCTCTAATCAATCCAAACGGATTACCTAATACATCTAGTCCTAATACTAACACATACTTACTTGGTAAGGTTCATAGAAGAGATCCTCTATACCCTCCGCCATTCCTCTAATCAATCCAAACGGATTACCTAATACATCTAGTCCTAACACCAACACATACTTACTTGGTAAGGTTCATAGAAGAGATCCTCTATACCCTCCGCCATTCCTCTGATCAATCCAAACGGATTACCTAATACATCTAGTCCTAATACTAACACATACTTACTTGGTAAGGTTCATAGACGAGATCCTCTATACCCTCCGCCATTCCTCTAATCAATCCAAACGGATTACCTAATACATCTAGTCCTAACACCAACACATACTTACTTGGTAAGGTTCATAGAAGAGATCCTCTATACCCTCCGCCATTCCTCTAATCAATCCAAACGGATTACCTAATACATCTAGTCCTAACACCAACACATACTTACTTGGTAAGGTTCATAGAAGAGATCCTCTATACCCTCCGCCATTCCTCTAATCAATCCAAACGGATTACCTAATACATCTAGTCCTAACACCAACACATACTTACTTGGTAAGGTTCATAGAAGAGATCCTCTATACCCTCCGCCATTCCTCTAATCAATCCAAACGGATTACCTAATACATCTAGTCCTAACACCAACACATACTTACTTGGTAAGGTTCATAGAAGAGATCCTCTATACCCTCCGCCATTCCTCTAATCAATCCAAACGGATTACCTAATACATCTAGTCCTAACACTAACACATACTTACTTGGTAAGGTTCATAGAAGAGATCCTCTATACCCTCCGCCATTCCTCTAATCAATCCAAACGGATTACCTAATACATCTAGTCCTAACACCAACACATACTTACTTGGTAAGGTTCATAGAAGAGATCCTCTATACCCTCCGCCATTCCTCTAATCAATCCAAACGGATTACCTAATACATCTAGTCCTAACACCAACACATACTTACTTGGTAAGGTTCATAGAATAGATCCTCTATACCCTCCGCCATTCCTCTAATCAATCCAAACGGATTACCTAATACATCTAGTCCTAACACTAACACATACATCTGTTTGATAGCCTACAATTAGAAATAAGATTGTATTTGACAATGTATGTGTTGTAATAATCATGATATTTATGATACAACAAATTATAACTGCATTTCCATCTATACAAAATCTGGATTTAATTCTAATTTTACACTGATTTTTTGACAATGTATTGTATCCATACATGTATATGACGATCTTCAAACACTTTTAGTACACACCCATGGTAAACTATGAATATATTGTTTGGGCTATCCTGCTTTTTTTGTATGAATGAGCTACCCAATGTTGTAGAATATAAGCATTTTACCAGAAAATGGACAATTGTGATATTGATAATCATCACAATCAAATGATGCTAAAATGTGTTTTAACATACATAAGTAAAATTATCGTTTAAATTCATCCAAACCTATCTAAATACATTAATGTAAATAAGATTGTGGTAAACATATAGAATACAGGGCTAACCCATGGTAAAATATTTAGCATAAAGGGTTAACCCATGGTAAAATATTTAGCATAAAGGGCTAACCCATGGTAAAATCAGTATAAATTCAATCCGTTATGAATTATTTCTTCAATAATCTTTGTGATACAACAAATCATAACTGCATTTACATCTATACAAAGTATGGATTTACTTCCAACTTTACACTTCTGAGCATAAGCTCATTTTGAATATCAAATAAATACATTGTAAGATAGTTAACCAACGACAAATTAATCAAGAGACATCTGTAGTTTTTATGATAACTAATTAGGCCACAACAATTTTTATCTACTGTATGCATGTGGCCTGACTCGTATTCCAAAAGAAAATTGAAAGTTTTCTACTTTTCTAAACAAACCCTGAATAAATCCACTTTAATTTCTTTTTTTCATTACATTGAAATGAGATTTATTTTAGTTTTCAGTATTTATAAATCAGTTCACATTTCCCAAATGTTTCTTGCATTCAAATCATCTAAGTCAAATGTTTGGCTTTGAGCATTCCTGATGGAGGCAAATCCAGAAAGCGCTTTGGACGCATGAATTATTAAAAGTGTTGTTCTAATTTTTTTTAAACATTTGTATCCTGTAACTTTATAGAATTGAAAATAATCAGAAACTTATGATTTATTTTCAGTAACAAACCTGTGATGCATAATGTCTGGTCATTTCACCGGTCATTTGACTCTGGTTATAAAACTTATGCTCTCTCTGGAAATATCCCAATCTATAAATAGAACAAGTATGTTTGATTAATTTCCTATTGTGAGGGTATGAAAAAAGGCAACCATGTCTGATGACGTCACATAGAAAGAACACATCTATTGGCAGATCATTTGAAAAGAAGAAATAAGTTTGCCTGCATATTGTTTGAAAAACAGTAGAGAAACAGATTCCACCTTATGTATATATTTTACATTCTTTTGAAATAAGAGTAAATGTACATTTTTTTGTAACTCATATCAGGAAAACTAAGATTTATTACATCAAATGATAATAAAAAAACCCTTCTTACTGTGATATCTGAATTTTGAGGTAGGGAATCAGATTATGAATATCAAATAAAAAACAATAACGTTCATATGTATAGTTACCTTTTTTAGTTAAATTCAATGTTAAAATGTAAAGGATATTGATTTTAAGGTGTTCCCCTTAAAGGAGGTATATTTACTTGAAGACAACATCTTGTACATCGGTGAGGACCACTCCCACACTTTGTAAAAATATGTTGATAACATCAGACTGGATAGCTGTCTGTTTTCCATCACCTCCGCCTCCTTGTAACGAGAAACTGAGATGTACCTATAACATAAGAAAAGGTTGAAATTAACAGTATACCTTTCATTACTTCATGTACTTATCCTCAAACTTAAATTGAAGAAAATCATATATATGTGTTGTGATTTAAAGCAGATTCATGCTATGTGCATTCGTAAATTAATGTGTTGTTCGGTCACTTGTTGAATATTTTCTCTATTTGAATTCTTTAATTAGTTATTCTTTTAATTACATTGGCAAATGGCCTTTTTTTAAAGAAATTAATGAAAAACATGTAAGGAACTATATCTTTTTTCCACCGATCACAATTTCTTTTGATCCGCCATTATCGACGTCTTGACAACGCCTATTGTTGTATGACGTCAGAGAGTGAAATAACCACGTTTATTTCACAAGTGAAATTATTGGTTTTTAATTAACTGGGAAATCAATGTAATTCATTGCAACCAATGTAATAAAATGATATATATGTGTTGTGATTTAAAGCAGATTCATGTAATTTTATGCTGTCAGTGTCAAATCAATATAAAAGAACAAAAGTGTAAATGTCCCAAACATTGCACTTATTCAACATATCCAAGGAACATAACTCTTATAAAAAAATCAATTGTCCACCATTAAAGAACTTGTCTGATATTTTACTGATATTAACCTATAGTATAAGTTTCATAAAAATCTGGCATGAATTGAACCTGTGTGGGCACTAACAAGGCCCTTTTCCATGAAGTTAATATACTCAAGGGGCATAACTCTTTTTTAAAAGTCGATTTTCCATGATTAAATAACTTGTCCAAGATATTGCTGATATTAACCTGTAGTATAATTTCTTTTTAAATCTGGCAAGAATTGTACCCATAAGAGAGCGAACAAGGTAATTTTCCATAAATTCAATATTTCAAAGGGACATAACTATCTAAAAAAAGAAATTGTGTACAAACCTTAATTGGAGAGAAATGAAGATAATCGTAGAAGTTTTTCTGTTCCTGTGCCAGAGACAGACCAGCGTCCTCAATCAATGTCACATGTACTCTCTTGTAATCTTCTTCCATTAGTGTCGTCTGAAACAAAGAAAACAACAAAACTTTACAACCCCATATGTTGTAAATAAAGAGTCTGCATTGAATATTTCAAGTATAACAAGAGGCTGTCACAACGACAGCAAACCGGATTTATTAACATTTATTTGTGTCCTGGCAATATCACAAGAACCATTACTGATGAATGGTGAAAGTAAAAATTGTCAATATCAAATTTGACCTCCATTTTGTCATCAGTATCAACATATTAAAATTTGAAAAGCTTAGATTGAATGGTTCATGAGTAAATGCAACAACGTGAATGGAAACACCATTTTAAAATCTTTCAAGAACCATAACTCCTGAACGGTAAAAGTCAAAATCGTCATTATTGAACTTGACCTCTATTTTGTCATCAGTAATAACATATAAAAATTTTAAAAGCTTTGGTTGAATAGTTCATGAGAAAATGCACGGACACGACTGGAAACACCATTTTTCAATCTTTCAAGAACCATAACTCCTGAACGGTAAAAGTCAAAATCGTCATTATTGAACTTGACCTCTATTTTGACATCAGTAACAACATATTAAAATTAGGGAAGCTTTGGTAGAACAGTTCATGTGTAAATGCACGGACACGACTGGAAACTCCATTTTTCAATCTTTCAAGAACCATAACTCCTGAACGGTAAAAGTCAAAATCGCCATTATTGAACTTGACCTTCATTTAGTTGTCAGTAACAACATATTAAAATTTTAAAAGCTTTGGTTGAACGGTTCATGAGTTAATGCACGGACAACATTTGATTGCCGCCCGCACGCACGCCCGCCCGTCCGCTCGCCGTACATCCCCAATTCAATAACCGACATTTTTGTCACAAAAATCCGGTTAAAAATGCATGTAAATTCATTAATAAAACCTGTAAAATTGAGATTTACTTCACTCATACTTGACCCAAATTATGTAAATAAAAAGTCTTCATTGAATTTTTAAGTATAAATATGCAACATGTGCAAGAAAATTCATATTAAAACCTGTAAAATTGAGATTTACTATACTCATCACTTTTTAAATTTTGAAAACAAATTAAAAGCAATCGAATAGACATTGAATAACTAGGAGCAGTTTATATCGACACATACAGAGAAAAGCCTCAACTGAAAATGGTTAGATTATACAGTTCATTTTGGACATACTGAACCAGGGGCAAAGTTGATCAATGTTACTTTGATACTGGGTAACAGTTTGGGGTTCTTGATTACAGCATTTTGATAAATCTGTTCATGAACTAGTTATGTACTTGAATATGTTCAGATTTTGCTAAGCAGTAATAGATGTTAGATAATGAGAACAAAGTTTAGACAAAATTGTAGAGCATAAGTTTTGCATTTCATAGTGCGAAAGTTACAATATTCATGTTCAGCAAATATATTACAAATCAAATTAAGGTATAAAGAGATGAGCAAAAACACTAAAATAATTAATGGATGCAAAATCCCAGTGTGTAAATAGGGTAACATCTCTTGATAAACATGGATTCATTAAATAAATTTAATCCAAAAATCTGTTGATATATTTACCTCCTGGTCTCGGGACACACTGTCTGATGAGGAGAAAAGTTCTATCAGTTCATTAAGAAAGCCCTGGTCTACCTTTAGTGTCATTTCTTGTGTCAGCACCTTGAAATATCTAAAAAACAAATATAATTAAATAATATGAATGTTAAGTTCTGACATCTAGAATTTTCACTTAAAAAAAAGCACAAATAAACATACCAAACATGAACACATCCCATAGACATTTGTTTGCTTTTTGAGTCATTTATTCCCTTTTTATATTTAAGGTGGTACCTAACACTACAGGGAGATAACTCTGTAAAGTCAGTTAAACGTTTTAATTACGTTGTGTTGTACAAGGAATATGAAGCTTCTCAATGATCAAAATTGGTGTTTGTCAAATTGCTATATAACCAGTGTATTTTTTTCTGACAAAACGGTTGGTTCAAATTTTTTTAAATTTTTATATTTTTGTTTAAGTGTCAAAGTAAATACTTTGACCAAATTTTATGAAAATTAAACGAGCCAAATTTTAATTGGGTACCACCTTAATATCAGCCTTTCTAACTGTTTTTTACACTTTATACTACATGTACCTGTTATATAAAATCATAATAATATGACATTTAACACTTACTTGAACTGTGACATTTCAATGTGTTCATGTTTTCTCTGCATCATACTCAGCTCTGTAAATGGTTTTGGTACTGTAAACAAAATGAAAAATATTATTTGACTTTCACATAGAAGAGATGCTTCAAACTAAAAAAATAGAAAATAACTGATCCAAAATTAAAATTCTGAGAACAAAATGGAAAAAGAAGTATAAGAATTTCCATTCAGGGTACTTCAAAAACTTATTGCATTTCACCTCCTAGAAAGTTAACTTTACATAAAACAGCCCTTTATTTTTTATGCCAGTCCCTTTTATGTAGAAATATATGGTGGAATATTATGATTGTTTGTTTTCTGTCAGATATTATATACATACTACTCTCTGCTGCTATAGACTTAGCCAGTGGTGTAGGGGCTAACACTGTCTGGAATGTGGCATCACTCATTTGGTTGTCTAACTAGAAAAATATACAACAAATTTAATCATTAGTCATTATCAACATAAGTAATGCATCAGTTCATTTAAGAAATAATTGATGCAAGCTATACTTTATTGTAGTTTTAACATGGGTAGACATTTTAGCGATATTGAGGGCTAAAATAACAGAAATATAATGCTTACTCATGTTAAAACTTGGAAAAATCTGCAACTTGTAAAATTACACATCATTATACCATTTATTTTCAAATAGCATATTAAAATTTAGAAAAGATTTATAGGGTTTTGTTTTGTAACATCTTGTTCTTACCTGAAGCCTTTGTATTTTAGCATGTAACTGTATCTGATGAGGTGATGTTTTGTATTGCAGCCATATTCCCTCCTGGAAACTTCTTCTAATCTGTCTTTTGTTTGGTTTATACATCATCATTTCATTCCAGTCAACCTGCAATGAAAAGATTTATGTGGTAAATTTTTCATTCATTTAGAATCTTGTAAATTAATTAACTGTCTAATATTTAGATATCTTATTTTTCTATTTAGGCAACAAGACATTTGTGAAAATGATTAAAAAACTAAAAATTCTTTATTCTTTGCAAACAAAATGATGAACCTTAAAATAAAAGCATTTCCACTTACAAAAGATTTTGGTACCATGCTTAAAATATCTGAAAATTTCAAAAGCAAAAAACAGTTAATAATGGCCTGATTTTTCTTCATAAGATTCAAATACTATACACACAATTAAATAAATTAACAAGTTTAGTTATCTCCCGTTAATTTTTTTAGACCAACACCATTTTGGTAATTCAAATTTTAGTGACTGTACTGCTATTGTCTCTGTTTTCATTGAAATATCCCAACACATAGGAGCAGTACTAAAGATTGGAGTCACACAAATGAGTAGGATTGAATGTCATTATCATTAAACTTGTAAGCTATATAAATAAAAAGAAGATGCTGTTTGACTGCCAATGAGACAACTCTCTACCAAGCTTAAGGTGACCTATAGTCGTTTATATCTGTGTCATTTTGTTTCTTGTGAAGAGTTATCTCAGTTGTTATTATACTGCATCTTCTTATCTATAGTCAGTATGGTATAAAACAAATTTTAAGACTATTTATTATTCTGAATTGCATATACACTGTGCTTAAACGGCTGTGGGTAACTTAAGTTACCCACAGCCCAAGATGGAGCCGCCTTGCGTCGGTTAGATACTTTTCTTCTATAGAATAACAATACCACGAATGCATCAATTAAACAACTGAATTTAAAAGTTGTATTAATCGTTAAGGGAAACCCCTAAACTTGAAAGGTGATTAAATTCTACAAAATAAACGATCACAGCACGATTATAAAAAACACTTAGGCTGTCCGTAACTTCAAAACAACTTGTCCGTAACTTTTTTCATCATACCAATAGAGATGTCCGTAACTTTCAAAGAATCGACATACGCGGATGTAATGTTTAAACTGATGATAGAGATTGCATCGAATACATATTCACAAAACGAAGTAGATGTCTAGTATGATATAATTCATTGTATCGATGGAAGACAAAATTGGGAAAATATGAAAAAAATCACGATAAATCCGCAAAACTCGGGTCTCATTTTGTATAACGTCGGGGTACCCGCATCGCCTAGTTCGGAAGGTTGTTTCCGATCACAGCAGATAAACTGTTGAAACATCATTGTTCGTTTTTATTTTTGAACAAGTAGACTACACAAGTATTTTTTACACATACATGTAGCATGTATACACTTACTGATTTTCTGCCAGCAACGACAAGGGTATCGTGAATCCGGGATTTTGGAGGGGAACCCAAATTACCCAGGCATGCAGTGGATAGACTATACGAGACTTAAGTGCACAAACTTTTTCCGTCTTTTTGAAAAAGCCAAAAACACTTTTCTCTCATCCCAACAAAAACAAATCCCATCAGCATTGACAGTAAAATAAAAGGGGTGTCAATCTGGACACACTGGGACGTTGCGCACGGTGATATTGCGGCACCCTGGCCAAGATTTACAGTAAATGGGAATACTTTAAAAAACAAAAAAAAAAAGGACATTTTGTATAAATGAATAAACCTAGTTTTACAGCTAGCTGCATATTTCATTTGTATGCAAGTTGCATTAAATCTCATTAAACTGAATAAAACTAAAAGACACGATAGGTAACACTACACGAAAAGGCAGATTTACAACAATTTGGACAGTCATGTAAATGTTTGACAAATGTAACTACTTTTCTGCAAGATATATTTGCGGACCTGCTAATGTATATGTAAATGAATTATTCCTTTGACATTATTTAGGAGGTCGTCAAAGATATGCTAAAGATAATTATTTTATTTCCATAGCTTTAGTCATTCTCCAAAGATATGTAAAGAAATGCCATAGATTTGTATGCATTTTCCAAGATAGGAGATATATGCAAAGTTTACAATTTGCATAACTGATTTACAGAGGTGTGGGCAGTTTTGAGAGACCGCGGTTTATAAAACATTTACGACCAATGTAAATGCTGTCAAATGTTTGTGTTATATTTGCAAACGTTTGTCGATATCGTTCATGTATGTAAAGAAATGTATTTTATTTACTAATACTTTCCAGTATTATAGCTATTTTGATAAATATTGATATTTGCAACATATCTTTACAGACGTATGCAAAGTTTTGAGAGACCGCGGTTTATAAAACATTTACAACCAATGTAAATGCTGTCAAATGTTTGTGTAATATTTGCAAAAGTTTGTCGATACCGTTCATGTATGTAAAGAAATGTATTTTATTTACTAATACTTTCCAGTATTGTAGTTATTTTGATAAATATTGATATTTGCAACACATCTTTACAGACGTATGCAAAGTTTTGAGAGACCGCGGTTTATAAAACATTTACAACCAATGTAAATGCTGTCAAATGTTTGTGTAATATTTGCAAAAGTTTGTCGATACCGTTCATGTATGTAAAGAAATGTATTTTATTTACTAATACTTTCCAGTATTGTAGTTATTTTGATAAATATTGATATTTGCAACACATCTTTACAGACGTATGCAAAGTTTTGAGAGACCGCGGTTTATAAAACATTTACAACCAATGTAAATGCTGTCAAATGTTTGTGTAATATTTGCAAAAGTTTGTCGATACCGTTCATGTATGTAAAGAAATGTATTTTATTTACTAATACTTTCCAGTATTGTAGTTATTTTGATAAATATTGATATTTGCAACACATCTTTACAGACGTATGCAAAGTTTTGAGAGACCGCGGTTTATAAAACATTTACAACCAATGTAAATGCTGTCAAGTGTTTGTGTAATATTTGCAAACGTTTGTTGATATCGTTCATATATGTAAAGAAATGTATTTTATCAACTCCCAAAAAATTAGAAAGTGTCTTATATATTATAAGAAATTTTACGTATTGATGGTTTCAGAGACCGTGAAAATATTTGAATTGATTACATAAATTTTGTTCTTCCCGAATCCAAACAGAACTATTTGAAGTTATGATATTAAAAATGGCAGGTCGCTTTTTAAATGTCGGACCGATGATATTTTTTTCTATTTGAATGGTTAAAAAAATCTTCAAAGCTTTTATCCAGAACCAAGGAAACTATTTAAAACTTGAGTGAGGATTTTTTAAGATCTTGCTGGTATCAAAAAACACAAATGCTGTAAAATGTATTTATCTTTCCTTACAGCAGGGTTTACAATTCGATATGCTTGTTTGTATCAGAACGGAAACTTTAACTTATACGACGAATTGTAATAGCAAATTGATACTTTTTATAGCTTAAAGACACATAACGAATGGGTTGATGGATTTATTTGTGTAAACGTCCAGCTGCAAATGCTACACGAATCTCAGGTGTAGGGAGAAATGCACTAATATAATAACACTGTACTAAATTGTAAGCAGCATTACTTTATTACTTTTTGTACTTCAAATATGATAAAAAGACGACGTAATTCAATGACATTATAATTATTAGAATAAACTCTAAACCAGAATAAATAATGATCAAATCGACAAAAGCGGTACATTTTCTCAACCCAAGGTAAAGTACCAATATTGGTGTGGAAAAAGTTAGTTTAGTTTCTGCTTATTTGTGATCTTTTTTCATTTTAATCAAGATAATAATTGATTTTTTTTCTTCAATATAACTTAAGCCAAGGCGTGTGTTTTCAATGTTTTGCATGATCGTATAATTTGAAAATACACGAGTATGCACATACATGTACATGTATTTTATCAGAATGATTATGATAACAATTGAAAATGCATAATAATACAATAAAGAAGGAAAGAGCATTAATCAAGTATCCCTCAATAGGTGGTAAATGTGTCACTTGTATGTAAATGAATGGATTTTCCCGACTGTGAAATGGTTCATCTTTTAGCACTACAGGGTTCCTTTAAAGGAAAACCGTATGTGTTAATTACCAAAATTGATCTAATAACGCTAATTGGGTATAATAAAATCCAGACGTTCTGAAGAGATTAATAACATAAACATGTACAAATCATGCCAATTATACGTAAGCCAAGAATATGGCAGATAATTAAACATGCAGTTTGTATTCATGAAAATGTGTTAATTTGAAAAAGGCAAATAATTTAAAAGTTTACGTGCTAAAAAATTAAAGAAGAAATTAGAACAGTAGCATAATTTGTATCTGAATTCTGTTGAGGATAAACAACATTTCATATTTAAAAGTAGAATGTACACGTTTACAAGCTTATTATATAGAAATATGTTGAAATTATATACAGAAAAAGTATTTTAAAACAATTATCTTTTGTATATAAAAACAAGCATTCTCGTTTCTTCGCTTCTCATATATAGCAGATTTAATAAATTCGATGCAAAGCAAATAATTTAACCTTTAAATTGAATATAATCTCTGTATTTCGTGTTTCAACAAGAATAAACATGACCAACATTAATGGAAAAAAATACATCAATTTCCATAAACTTCCTTCTATTATATTAATCTGATTATACAGTTATATATGAAAATATTTATTCAATTCAGAATAGATATAGAAAATCTTTGTCCCTTTTGTTTTCCAATCTTGACTTTATCCTATTTAAAGATATAATGATCTCAAGAAATATTCCCATGCATTACATGTATTTGTTCCAATCGAAGGCTCCAAATTTTTAAAACATTTTCTTATCAAGATTGACATTTAATTATTTCAAACTTATATAATGTTGTTGCTGAATGATGTAAATGTTAATCGCCAATATCGAAATCTACCTCCATTTTGTCATAAGTAACAACATATTAAAATTTGAAAACCTTTGGAAAGGTTCGTAGATTATCGAACGGAAACGATTGGATCAGCCCGCCCGCTCGTCAGCAGTACAACAATAAATCAATAACGGGACTGGAAATCCGGTAAAAAAATAGCAAGTCATAAATAAATGTAAAATACATCCGGTTTACTGTCATCCTCATGTATATGTCGTATACTTGTTTTAAAACTGATGTTTGTCTTTGAGTCTCTTTTTGTTTTTACTCAATGTCATCAGAAGTGTGTCGGCACTGATCAGTGGCGGATCCAAGGAGAAAAGGGGGGGGGGGGGGGGGTCCGGGGTTGGAACCCACTTTTTTTTTGCCGATCAATGCATTTGAATGGGAGCATATAGTTGGACCCCCTCCATTTAACTCTGGGTTGGGAGCCAATCCTCCCCTAACCTTGGGCATAAACTGGATCCCTGTTGTGTTCACGTATACAATCCTGGATATTACGTTAGTTTTTAGTCTATCTCCGTATAAAAGAACAAAGCCATCTATTGAAAAATATAAAAAAAACTCTTGGTATGGATCAATTAATATTTTAAGGGAAAAAATGTCAGGCATAGAAAAGCATCTTCCGGAAAAATATTCAACATTTAAACTACACTGTGGTCAGATTGTTAAGGGATACTATACTGTATTGTGGAAAAAACAGCTAGATATACATAAAGATGGTAAACTACGAACTTATGTAACATTCAATTGCAACGTCGGTTTTAAAAATTATTGGTCAATAATGCGACATTTTGAGCAAAGGAAATGTATAACTAGATTAAGAATATCTGCTCACAAATTGCAAATTGAATCTGCAGGGCCGTAACTACATTGAGACAAATGAGGCAAATGCCTCATGTTAGAAATTTCAAAAAAAAAAAAAAACCTTAAACAAAAGATTGTCTTAATATCAAATTGTTTCACGGAAAGTGTCTAGCAAGAAGCAAGTTCTCTTCACTCTCTGGTGTCGTCCCTGCATGTTTTTCGTGATTCGAGTTTCTATTTTACTTTCAGTTTTCAGAGTTGATGGTCTATTGTTTGTACTTCTATGTGACTGTCCCGGGTTTGACATGTCTTTTGTTCATTTATTGTCCTACTTTATGACTTTAGTCTGAGTGATGATTTTCATTTGTAAACGTATGGTTTTTGCAATGTCGTATGCCCACCGATGTCCAGATATTGTGCGAGAAAATATTTTAAGAACATACGATGCTACAAGACACAGAAAAAAATGGTCGTTTCTGCATGGAGAATTGAACTTGATATCAAAGAATACAAGACTGGCTATTTTTAGGGGTAGATAAAACTAGAAAGCTGACATGGTTTCAATTAAAGTAAGGTCACCAATTTCCCGGATTCAAATAATTTGGAGAAAAAAAACAATAATGTATTGCCATATTACCTTTTAGAATGAAATTCAAAACAGTGTGGCTGTGGCCATTGATTGACACATTAAATTCATCCATTGACTGGGACAATTTACGTGAACGTTTGTCTGTAACGACCACTGTTCACGACGTACCTACGATAGACATTTAAACTGTGGGGTCACCAAAGGTTTCTTAACGCCTTTAATTATAAAATAATTCGAAAAATTAATCAGGAATAACCTTTATGTTTTGATTTATATAATTGATATAAATCAAAACATCGTGTTATTTCTGATTAATTTTTCGAATGACTTTATTAAGGTGTTGAGAACCTTTTGTGACCCCATAGTTTAAGTGTCTTTAAAAAGTACATAGTGAGCAGTGGTCGCTACATACAAACGTTCACCTAAATTGTCCCAGTCAATGGATGAATTTAATGTGTCAATCAATGGCCACAGCCACACTGTTTTGAATTTCATTCTAAATGTACACGAAACATAATCGCACAGAGTCAATGCATAGGTACACGAAACATAATCGCACAGAGTCAATGCATAGAAAAAATTCTAAAAGACAATGGTCAAAGTTGCTAGAGGGTCTTCAACAATAAAAGAATCAATAATACCGTAAAACAGGGTCAAGATGGTCCCTAGTGTCGACTGAAGCAGTACTAGTACTTAAAGTACAATCGGTCACTATATTTAAATCTAGTTATAAAAAATAAACATAGTCTAAGCACAATACAATTAAGACAAAAACAGATGTATTAATGATTATGAGAATTACGATTTCTGCTTTATCCTACATATTGGTCTTTTAATGTTTTCCATAAAACCTAAAAGTCTTTTAAAATCACAATGAATCTATGTTCTTGCTTTTAAGACCAGATTATTGTCGGAAAATAGCAAACAATTAATTGCGTTTTAATGTCAGAAAGAGTCCGGGAACTTTCAGAATGCACGATTTTTCGTAATTTTTTTCAGAGCTTCTGAGGGCCTTGAGCAGCCCCAAACCCCTTGTCAATTTTTTTTCGCATCGCTCCGCTCGGCGAATATATTTTGACTCACTATTAGAAGAGGCTAGTTACGGCCCTGATCTGGTAGATACCAGGGTACTCTTCGACAAAACCGAATTTGTCTCAGGTGCACCTCATGTGAGGTTGAGGAAGAAGTTCATTTTTTATTCAAATGTGACACGCATTTATTAAAAAGAGAGGAATTGATGCAAAATATATTGAAATCATGTCTAAACTTTCAAAATTTAAATATTAATAACAAATTAATTTGGATAATGAATAATGAGGATCCCAATGTACTATTTGCATTTTATAAATATATAGAAGATACTAAGAATTATAGGACAACATAATCTACAATAACTAATTTCAATATAACTCTTTAATATGAATTTGGATACCCTGTTAAGCCTGCACAGATCATAAGAAGAATTTCAAATTCTCTGGCACCGTTCCTTGATGATCCTTGCTGGCTGGACCCAGAATCTATAATCCTAAATATATGTTTTTAAAATATTTTTTAAATAATTTAGGAGTTTGACTCATCTGCATTAAGTACAAGTAGGGACTTCCCTTTAAGCACCGACTCTTGATGCTTTCTGCAGATAAGTCATACTAAATATCCTTTATTAAATAATACTTGTTATTTGCAGTATACCTCATGGTCAAATGTGCGAGTGCTTAAATTGGTTTTTTTT
Source organism: Mytilus edulis (assembly GCA_019925275.1). NCBI lineage: Eukaryota > Metazoa > Mollusca > Bivalvia > Mytilida > Mytilidae > Mytilus > Mytilus edulis. Next base: position 91,286,829 of record CM034354.1, read on the forward strand.
TTTTAATTTTTTTTTTATATTTTCTCCTCACAAACTACTAATGCCTCTTGTTGGTCTTTTCAAAGTGAAAATACACTTACCGGGTGCACTTGAGTCACTGATGTCAACAAAGTATTCATTGAATAATAATACATTGCTACTTTTATTTTATTATTTTGTTAACACTTGTTATATATCTTGTATTGTCTGTGTATTGCATATGTTAGTGTTTATAATAATATTGTCTGTATATGCTATATGCCCTCCTGGGGCCCTTATTTGGTTAATAAAAATATTCTATTCTATTCTATCCTATTCTATTCTATATTATAAGTATATAATTGACCACTGTGGAGCTTATTTTCGCAATTCCATAGATTGCTTTATATACATATAGTCTACAACACCAGACAAAATATATGCTTCATTCCGATGTAACTCGATTCAAAGTAAAAGTGTGTGTAAAAAAAAAAGAAATCGGGAGATATGCCATTCAGTATCGTGTTATCTTGATATTAGTACACAGCTGTGGAATACAAAGAAAAAATTGACCACTTGCAGGGGAACACGAAACTGCATTGAAAATGAAAAAAATAAATAGAAAAGAAAAAGATAGGCTCACAATTTAAGAATAAAGAATAGTGGGCTTCTAGAATATAAAGAATAGAAAATAACGTGCAAAATTTGTATAGAATAAAGAAAACATGCATGGCGTAAATAATATTAAGAATTAAAGAACACCCACCTCCCTCCTTTTCTAGACCCTCTTTTATCCTATGACTCTTAAAAGAAAGAAGCGCCGTAATTCATAGGAACAAATAGATTTGGAATATATTATTTTCTGTCATTAATTTAAATAACATGACAAAAAAGACACGATTTACAATAAAAGTTACGTTCATATTAAGTTTGATTATCATTATTTACAATAAACAAGATTTATATTTGGATAGTTCAATTATGACTTTCATTTAATAGGCGAGTGTAATATTTGAAAAAAGACGTCTAGTTAAGGACTTTAATGCACCCACCTAACACACGGCTAATTTCTTTTTTAAATGAAAGAATAATGATTTAACTTTGATTTTTGCCCGGTCGTCACAAAATCGTACGGTGCAGTTTTTGTAAAATTGACGTTTATTTCAGAAATAAGTTGAAAATTATAAAATTAAGACATGTTTTTCAAGCAAAAGAAATTAGTCGTATCTCTTCTTTTAGACAGAATAATTAAGTGAATTAGATTCTTAAAATAATGAAAAACAATATTTACAACTAAAACTCCGCATGCTTTTGCATTCCTTCTAAATATTTGACATTTTGTACGAAAATTTTCATAATCCTGACCTTTTCGGATCTAAAATTATTTTTTTTATTAAATGCTTTTGCACTCTATCCATTTTAGAACACACCAAATCACTCATCAGTTATCGTTTTTTCATTCAAGATCAAGACTTTATCTCAACATTTCTTAAAATCACAAATTTCTGTAATTTTATGATGTTGGTTAAAATCACTATAGTTTCCGGAATCCTTTATCTATTTCGTTATCGTTTTTTTACTGAATATATTAGTCGATTTCCGTGTACTTAATAGTGCTATTAGAGTACGATAAATCATATTTAAACGGTTCTATTTCTATCTTGAACTTCAGTGTAGCTTAAATAGATATAAAATCGTCCGAAATTAAGATCAAATCAAAGTAAAACATAGTTTTTGAGTTCTGTAGAATTCACCCATTTCTAAAAAAGGAATCGTATCGGGAAATTGTAGAAAATCTTCCGATTCAGTCAAATTTCACAGTCCAGTTCACAATGAAACCCTTCCTATGCTAAAGAGCAAAAACTATCTATTGATTGACACAGATGCATAGTCTGTCATGTATTTACTACATAGAAACTATGTAGTTAAACACTTAAATGAAGATACAGTTGTATTGCCGCAGTGGGAAAACGAAAAGATGAAGTTTACAGAAGACTGGTCGATGAATATGAAAAAAATGAAAACCTCCCATTTGAAAATAGAAAATATCATAAAAGTTGCTATGAATATTTCGTAAGCACAACCTATCATCTTCTGTTTTGTCTGTACAAAGACTTTGTACTACATGTACCAATTCTACCGACCAGTCTCTTCTCATATATATCAACGAGGGCAATAGATCTACAACTCATTCTGATTTGTCTGTTTGTATATTTTGCAAATGTATAAAGCCTATAAGCAAGTTACACAACTTCATAAGGTATCCTCTGAGTAGCAAACTCAAGTTGTATTGAGTGTTAAAATACATATATCTCCTACAATATATCGAAAAAAGAAGATGTGGTATGATTGCCAATGAGACAACTATCCACAAAAGACCAAAATGACACAAACATTTACAACTATAGGTCACCGTACGGCCTTCAACAATGAGCAAAGCCCATACCGCATAGTCAGCTATAAAAGGCCCCGATAAGACAATGTAAAACAATTCAAACGAGAAAACTAACGGCCTTATTTATGTAAAAAAAAAAAAAGAATGAAAAACAAATATGTAACACATAAACACGACAACCACTGAATTACAGGCTCCTGACTTGGGACAGGCACATACATAAATAATGTGGCGGGGTTAAACATGTTAGCGGGATCCCAACCCTCCCCCTAACCTGGGACAGTGGTATAACAGTACAACATAAGAACGAACTATAAAAATCAGTTGAAAAAGGCTTCACTCATCAGATGGACAAAAATACAAATGGACGTAATGATCTGATTTACGAAATAACTCATGATAATTTTACTATTAAATCTTTATACCACCGAGCTTGCATCGCTAAATATTTGCTACAAAATTTGAAGTCAGAAAGTAAAGAGCTATTTTATTCTGAACATAAAACAGCTTTTACTAACATTTCGACGATTAAAGATGACGTGCCTGCACACTAGGAAGTATTCTGGTTAACAACTTTAATTACTTGTTCAGTTTACCGGGCTAAATTTATGCCCGAGGATCGCGGCCGAGAAAACTACATAACATATATTATCAGCTTCAACAAATCTAAAAATACATGTATATGGTCAATTTATAGTTACAATGTACATGTATACAGCCTCAACAAGACCAAGGTACATCCAATATTGTATACAGCAGCTCTATAATTTTGTCTTATTCTTTTTAACTGATTTCATTTAGATTTATCATTACAAATGCACCGTATTTATGGACACACCTTTGATAACTGTTAACAAGTTTGACTGATCAACAGATTAGAAAAATTGAAAATGGGGCATACATTCTACATGGCATTATTTTTCTTCTGGGGGTCAAAATTTATCCAAGACAATGTCGACCTTACTACAGAAACAATAAAAGTTCTCCATATGACTTTGGTTGGTTAAAAGGCAACATCGGTCCGGTATGGTGTTATCCGACTTTCTACAAGATTTGATCTGTTCACGCAGGAGGAGGGTTGAGATTGCAAAAACATGTTTAACCCCGCCGCAATTTTGCGCCTGTCCCAAGTCAGGAGCCTCTGGCCTTTCTTATTTTTGTATGATTTTTTGTTTTAATTTCTTGAGTATATTTCGAAGCTTAGTATGACGTCCACTATCATTTCAAACTAGTACATTTTTGTTTAGGGGCCAGCTGAAGAACGCCTCCAGGTTTGGGAGTTTCTTGCTGCATTGATGACCCATTGGTGGTCTTCGGCCGTTGCCTGCTTTTTGATCGGGTTGGTGTCTCTTTGACAAATCCCTCATGTCCATTTCCAATTTTTAATTCAATCTGTATATAGTAGATCTTGTGTCCGCTTTGAGCAAAACCTCTGCTGTACTGGTATATGCCCATGCCAAGGGAGTTGTCTTTGTATGGATATTTTGACCGATATGAATGATTAGATTACAAGTTAAAATGAAGCTATGATATTCCGATATCGCAATATTCCGACACCTAAATGGTACTACATCCCATTGGTCCGACGTTTCGATCATTTAGGTTATACGCTAACGGGATTTTAACATAAGAAAGCCAAATAAAAGGTTCAATATTAGGATAACCTTGTCCTCCGTTTGAAGCGGTGAAACAAGATATAAAAAAGTATTACGTAGTGCCAAAGTAGCCGAAGGTCATCACTAGCGTAATTTAAAAAAAGAACAAACTCCTTTGTCAAGTGTTGTTTAATTAATAAGATATCTCAAGATACACGGCGGCCGACTAAAGTAAAATCAAACACAGTTTGACGTACAATGAGTGGTCATTTTTTCCTTGTGATGTTTTATATTAAAATTGTCAATTTGTTGATATAAATATACTAGTAGCATTTTACTCATTTTAGTAATGTTAGTTAGTACTCTGATTTAGTGATGTAAATGAAATTGCGGTATGATCCAGACTCAACATATTGCACTACAATAATAACAAAAAATCCGCCCTATGGTTGTCTGATCTTGAAGCGGTTCGTAGGCTTTCAAACTAACAGGAGACCATACGCTTCCTCAATTTTAATGTACAGCTCATCATGGGACTTTCTAAACAATTAAAAATACGTCATATGTTAAATTTCCCCTTGCTTCAAATATTTTGTTTCGGATTATTTATATCAAATTTGCAGATATATGTTTGTAAATACGTGCAATCAAATGATACGGAGGTATTATAAGATTTAGATAATACAAGGGCGACTACAGATACATTTGTGTGACTTAATGGTTGATTTTCAAAGACTCCGAGAGAAAACGTTACGTAACATGCGTTACCGTTAAAATCAACCAAAATTAATGAACACTATGATAGAAATATATTTTCCCAACAGTAATACAGCATTCCTATAAAATTGTTTCATTTTTGCATTTGTTTTGATTCGATTTTTCTACTGGAAGTATCCGTGAATTGAAATTGCACCCATGACCTTTGACCACGAGTTAAAAAAAAATGCACCATAATTTCTTTTGACGACCGGGATATTTAGAAAGTACACATTTTTAGCTTTCCAGTGATATATAATTTAGCCGTGTGTTAGGTAGGTGCATTAAAAATGTAAATTTGGCTCTCATTTCACTCGCCTATAACAACAAATAAGTTCTAGGCTTAGGTTATTTTTTACTTTTTCGTTCATGGTATTCATCTGCTGGCGTTGTTGCATGTCTCATCTCTACTCTGACGTCTTGGGTAGCATTTTTCATTGCTGTACTTTTGTCTTTGTGTTGTTAACATTCAATCTTATTTTTTTGTGTAAATGGTTAATGAAACTTGGTTGATAAAAACGAAGCATTCAGTCTGTCATAAATTAGTTTTGGCACAATCTTAGTGCTAAAGATTATTCTTATCTGCTAAGAGTGTATCTAGTAGCAATCTTAGAATGATTGACAGCCCTTAAACTCATGTTGCGATTGCAACCCTTAGAGTACTCTTTATCCTTCTCGGAACGCTCGGTTAATTTTTATTTCATCTACTTGAATCGTCTTTGAATTCTCATAGCATATGATGTGTGTCAACATTCTTTTTTTACTGAAAAATTGTAATAGTGGTCAGGGGCATCCCAATATTTATCTTAGTTGATGAAAATAGCAACTGCATTTTTTTCGAGCACACAACTGTTGTCCTAACAAACTAGACCCCCCCCCCCCCTCAAAGAAAAAAACAAAAAACAAAACACACACACAAAAAAATACAATAAAAAAACACTATTGCTAGTACAAATGTATCTGGACAATGACATGCGACCCCCAATGCTAGTTAACACGGGTGCAGTACTAGTCCATAACTTATGTACATTGATTATAAGTATAGATACAATCGTGAAATGAGTGTGCGTCTCTTGCCAAAAGCAGTTCACTTTAACATTTCTTTTTACATTTGAACACACTATATTTTGGTAGCATTCCTTACAATGACTTTTAATCTATGAACACTTTGAAAAATTATTTGAATATATATAGGTATTTGCATCGATAGATTCTGCCAGATTTGCAACTTGCATAATTAACTAATTAAAAATTATAGTAATTAAGTTTTTAAGGTCACGTTTGGTACCCAAAGAACTAAAACTTCAATAGATAAACCTCTAAATTGAAGTTCAACCTGCATAGGTATTACAACATCGTGAACGGAGGAGTTGTATGTAAAAAAAGATGTTTTATGATAGCCAATGGGACGAATACTTTTATCCGCCAGGTACCAAAGCATGCATGATGCAAGTTAAAGATTGTAAAATCAGAAATGTGCCTTGATATATTCATAGACACAGAGGCTTGTCACTTTTTTTGTTTTATCTTTTTATTGGAAAATATTCTTTAATATATCAACTTATTTAGAGTTTTAAACATTTATCAATGCGATTTAACTATAACGATAGTTTATGTATTTTGCCCCTCTTACCTTTTTTCCCGCCTGTATGGAAAGCAAGTACAATGATATATGTTTCCGACTCCACTGTTAAAGGACAAATGATACATGTAGTTATTTTAAGACTTTGCGTAAAATATGTCCAAGAAAGAAGTGCAAGATATTGCTTTGTTCAAACACGAATCATATACATTTCCGCTAAAACTATAAGTCTAGACTTCGTCTTGTTGTACAGGGTACAATTGCCTTATATCTTTTAAAGATATGTTTTCCATGGTTTTTTTGTAAGATAGGTTTTTGTACCTTCTGTTTGAGTAAGTTACATGTACTTGTATTGTGACTGTCATTTGTTTTTTGTGTTGTGTGTATAGTTTATGTTGTGTAGACCTGTAGGTTTTTGAGATGCTGATCCAAGCCTAAAAGATGTTTTTATATACTTTTCTTTTGTTTGAAATTTGCCAGAGAGAAATTCAAAAGATTGAAGAGTAATTGTAATATGTATTTGTCGTTTACAAATCTTCTTGAATTATGTTAAAACAAAATGACTTTGTCACATCGATTCTGGTTTCAATGTTATTTCAATTAAAAAGTGTGCAAAGTATGTTAAATGTAATTATTGCAGAAAAAATAAAAAATTAAAAAAATTAAAACTTATTTGATCATGACAGAAAAAATACGATTCCTGTCAAAGTACATATGGAAGCTGTAAAATTTTAGGATGGAATAGGCGATAAATGAGATATCGAATGACTGATAGTTCGATAACTTATTTTAGTTTTGCGTATTTAAAAACAACACAATCAAATGACAACGGGAGCATTGTTTTAAGACAATGTATGATGTTATTAATCATAAAGAAATGATAATTGTTTGTGCCTTATATTGATGGATATTGCTACTAGCGGTGGTCTTCTATTGATCTTTTCGGACCAGATCTTTCTGTGAAAGGTGATAATTGTCACGTTTAACTGCTGATAAACCCCGTTGATAGGAGGAAGGGCGACATCTCGTCGATGGAATGATATTATCTATCGATTTTGTTTGATTTCATTGGTAAATTGTGTGTCAATTATGACACGTGACTCACTGGTTCTTTGTTTGTAGTGTTTAACTTTCATTCTCACACACAAGAGCGTTTTTGCAGAGAGAGCTTCATGAAGCACACGGAGTTCAACATCTCGTGACTGGACTTAACGGATAAGGAAAACAAATATTACAAAACTTAAATATTCGTCAATAGATTTAACGTTTAAGTATGTGTGCAAACTAGCCGATTCTTAAAAGACATTCTCTCAAGATGTGTTTTGTGTCAAATATTATGTGACAACTATTCTACCGATGAAGGAATATTTCTATTTCAGAAACTCGGACTTTTTATAAAAACTTGATAAATCGATTTTGCTTTCGCAATTTCAGACGTACTTATATATATATATATAGTATATATGTCTCTGCAGTAACATATGTAATACATATTGTAGTATATATCTCTTTAAAAACATTATATGTTTTATAAACAGAGTGAATTATGACTCGTGCAATTCCAGAAGTTTCAATGCGATACTCGAAGGAAACGATCGTTTTATGCGAATGAACCATCATAACTTACCGAGAAACAAGATTTTGATGGATAAAGTAATTTACGCAGTACACCAAAACAGAGCTCGAGAAGAGATCAAGAACCGATTATGTAGAACCGATTTTTTTTTTTTTTTTTTTATTAAAACGAAATTATTAAAATACATGTATAATAAATGATATTACCAATATGCCAAAACCAATCCCAAAGCAGCTATATTTGACATATCATAGCTTGCCCACTGAAGCTATGGAAATATTTGTAAATATAATCTGCATCTTTCAAATATAGTAGCAAATTAAAAGCAAATATATCTATTTACCATACATTTCTAGCTGTCTGAAATATCTTTCTTTATCATTTCTTTGCATATGTATTCAAAGTTACATATGCCCAATATATTTACACATACATTTCTAGCTGTCTGAAATATCTTTCTTTATCATTTCTTTGCATATGTATTAAAGTTACATATGCCCAATATATTTACACATGTCATTGGTATTATCATTTGACCACATTTCTCAGTTAAACAAATTGTCTGCAAATCTATGTATTTACCATACATTTCGGAATATGTTCAAAGGCTTCTGATATGTTCTGATTTGACATACATTTCAGCCGACAATAAAGACTAACACAATTATTTCTTTACGATACATTTGACAGGTCTCTGTAGATTAAAGGAAACGATGCTTTACACCCCTCTATAAAGTTCTTGTTTTGAATTGGTTTACATACCAGGAAAATGTAGATGCACCTTACACTTTATAACCCATATAAAATCATTTGAATGATGATGCTTTGCTACCTAGACAAAAAAACACATTTGCGGATAAATTTACATCATAAAACTAGAGGCTCTAAAGAGCCTGTGTCGCTCACCTTGGTCTATGTGCATATTAAACAAAGGACACAAATGGATTCATGACAAAATTGTATTTTGGTGATGGTGATGTGTTTGAAGTTCTTACTTTACTGAACGATTTTGCTTCTTACAATTATATCTATCATGAACTTTGCCCATTAGTAACAGAGAACTATATTTGGTAAAAATTTACATAAATTTACCAAATTAATGAAAATTGTTAAAAATTGACTATAAAGGGCAATAACTCCTTGAGGGGTCAATTGACCATTTAGGTCATGTTGACTTATTTGTAGATCTTACTTTGCTGAACATTATTGCTGTTTACAGTTTATCTCTAACTATAATAATATTCAAGATAATAACCAAAAACAGCAAAATTTCTTCAAAATTACCAATTCAGGGGCAGCAACCCAACAACCGATTGACCGATTCATCTGAAAATTTCAGGGCAGATAGTTCTTGACCTGATAAACATTTTTATCCCATGTCAGATTTCCTCAAAATGCTTTGGTTTTTGAGTTATAAGCCAAAAACTGCATTTTACCCCTATGTTCTATTTTTAGCGGTGGCGGCCATCTTGGTTGGTTGACCAGGTCACGCCACACATTTTTTAAACTAGATACCCCAAAGATGATTGTGGCCAAGTTTGGATTAATTTGGCCAAGTAGTTTCAGAGGAGAAGATTTTTGTAAAAGATTACTTTAATTTACGAAAAATGGTTAAAAATTGACTATAAAGGGCAATAACTCCTAAACGGGTCAACTGACCATTTTGGTCATATTGACTTATTTGTAGATCTTACTTTGCTGAACATTATTGCTGTTTACAGTTTATCTCTATCTATAATAATATTCAAGATAATAACCAAAAACAGCAAAATTTCCTCAAAATTACCAATTCAGGGGCAGCAACCCAACAACCGATTGACCGATTCATCTGAAAATTTTAGGGCAGATATATCTTGACCTGATAAACATTTTTATCCCATGTCAGATTTCCTCAAAATGCTTTGGTTTTTGAGTTATAAGCCAAAAACTGCATTTTACCCCTTTGTTCTATTTTTAGCGGTGGCGGCCATCTTGGTTGGTTGACCAGGTCACGCCACACATTTTTTAAACTAGATACCCCAAAGATGATTGTGGCCAAGTTTGGATTAATTTGGCCAAGTAGTTTCAGAGGAGAAGATTTTTGTAAAAGATTACTTTAATTAACGAAAAATGGTTAAAAATTGACTATAAAGGGCAATAACTCCTAAACGGGTCAACTGACCATTTTGGTCATGTTGACTTATTTGTAGATCTTACTTTGCTGAACATTATTGCTGTTTACAGTTTATCTCTAACTATAATAATATTCAAGATAATAACCAAAAACAGCAAAATTTCTTCAAAATTACCAATTCAGGGGCAGCAACCCAACAACCGATTGACCGATTCATCTGAAAATTTCAGGGCAGATAGATCTTGACCTGATAAACATTTTTACCCCATGTCAGATTTGCTCTAAATGCTTTGGTTTTTGAGTTATAAGCCAAAAACTGCATTTTACCCCTATGTTCTATTTTTAGCCGTGGCGGCCATCTTGGTTGGTTGACCGGGTCACGCCACACATTTTTTAAACTAGATACCCCAATGATGATTGTGGCCAAGTTTGGTCTGATTTGGCCCAGTAGTTTCAGAGTAGAAGATTTTTGTAAAAGTTAACGACGACGGACGACGACGGACGACGGACGCCAAGTGATGAGAAAAGCTCACTTGGCCCTTCGGGCCAGGTGAGCTAAAAATACATGACAAAGATTTCCATTTGCAGAGGTATACAAATACATAAGTTTGCAAAAGTTTTGCGACGGTCATAAATATATATAAATTCTTAACTGCAAAATGGTTTGATTAGGTGTTAATATATTTTATAAACCGCGGTCTCTCATAACCGCCCATAGGAGGGTATAGCACAAGAAATATTAATATTTACAACATGTAAAGACAAGATAAACTAAATGCAGTGGTTTATAAATATATGTAAATGTCGGTCTCTGAATACATTTACATAACATTTGCATACCTCTTCAAATCCGGATTTCGTGTAGTGTAAAAGTCAGTGACAATAAAAGGAAAAGAGCAGTCAACATAGTGTTACAATTCGACATAGTATATAAAAATATAAATAACTATGTAGGACAACAGGGTAATTTAATAGTCTAACAACTCCTGATAACATACAAAGAGAGAAAAAAAAACATACTAGGAAACACATATTCAAAAAATCATAACACTATAGCTAACTGGTGGGATGTATAAATACCGAGCCGCGTCAAAGAGTATTCATCAAAATACACATAGAAAGAAACAGAGGTGAAGGTAAACCGCAAAAATATAATTAAACTAAAAACATTAAAGAGTATGGAAAAGCCTTGTTCTGACAAGCGAAAAACGTCGATAAGACGCACATCAGTAAATAAAAGTTCAAACCATAACCAGGATGGAGTACAACAAACCCCACATAAAACTTCTGTGGTGTAAGTATGATGCGTTAATAAAATCACATTTGGTGGTGAATGAGTAGTATAAACGGCCGCGAAGGTTACAAATATGATGTTAATTGTCTCCTAATTGTTGAAATTATAATTCTTAAAATTTTAAATCAAAAGTTACCCACATCTAAAAATAAAGTTACGGACAGTCTGCTTAGTTTCGATAAAAAAGTTACGGACATCTTATGCATTTTTTAAAGTTGACCTTGCGCTTTAGTGAACTCTATATTAACAAATTTATGGTAATTGTTAGTCATTTCTTTATTCAATAATCCTATAAATATTTACATTCTGCATGAAAAACGTCGCAAAAGGTACATTTTGTATGAATTAAATATCAACGAGTTTAAAGTCCGCCATCTTGGGCTGTGGGTAACTTAAGTTACCCACAGCCGTTTAAGCACAGTGATATATATGCCTTTTTCTGTTGGACATGAACAGCAATTAATTAACTTCCTTGTCCAGAGTTGCTTATTAACAAAAAAAAAATGCTATTTTTACACTGACCTCCATTTTATTTTCCAGATGAACTTTAGACGCTGGAGTATGACCTGCCTCTAACTCATTAGCATATTTCTGGTAGCCTTTCTCTAATGTCTCTCCTGCCTTGACAGTCAGAGCTCTAAATCTCTTTCTCTTCTCTTCCCATATTATTCCTGAGCTGAAAAAACAGAAAGTCATTCCAGTGTCGTAAATAATGTTAAAGTGTTAATTTGTTCAAAAATATATCTATGATAAGATAATATTGATATTAAAAATGGCTTAAAATTGATAAGCAAGGACACCATGATTTAAAGGCTAGAATATTGTTCAACATAGATAGATATCTAGGGAGTAGCAGCAAGACTAATCTTGAAACAATATCTGGTAAACATTGATGCACATGTATGAACTAAGCACCTTTGAGTGAAACATTATTTGAGAAAATGGACCCATCAAAATCATGTGTTATACACAGAAGAGAATAAGTGTCAAAATGAACAGCATGTGGATGAATAAAAAAATATTTAACTAGAAGTGTTGAAATGACACGAATGGCCCTGTCTCAAAAATTTGAAAAATCTGCAATTTCAACAACACATGTGGACACAAACATGATGGTGGTCTCACATATCAAAAATCAAATCAAAATCTGAGGGTGTATAGAAAAGAATTCTGTAAAACTGTGATTTTCAACAATTTTCAAAGTCTTAAACCCTTAATTTCAGCAAAACTTGATCTGTAACTCATCATGATTAACTGACATATCAAAAATCATCCCAATATCTAAAAGTGTTTAGAAAAAAAGTTTGTTCAACAATTTATCAAAGTCCAAAGCCTGTAATTTCAGATAAAATTAGTGAAGGGGAATAAAACTTAAATTTAATATGTAACTCATCATGATTAACTGACATTATTAACAAGAATGTGTCCAAAGTACATGGATGCCCCACTTGCACTATCATTTTCCATGTTCAATCGAAAGTGAAATTGGGAGGAAAAAATCTAATTTGACAGATGGACGGATGAACGTATGCACAAACCAGAAAACATAATGCCTCTTTACTATCGTAGATGGGGCATAAAAATCATCCCAATATCTAAAGGCGTTTAGAAAAAAAGACTATATAACTGTGATTTTCAACAATTTATTAAAGTCCAAAGTCTGTAATTTTGGCAAAAAATTTGCGGAGTGGAACGAAACTTTAACTTAATCTGTAACTCATCATGGTTAACTCACATACCAAAAAATTAATCCAATATCTGAAGGCGTTTTAAAAAAAAGTCTGTATAATGGTTTGTTGCTGAATGACAGAATGACAGAAGGATGGACAAGGGTAAAACTACATGGCATCGACAACTTTGTTGCAGGGCCAAAAACTAATATGACCTTACCTTGTTATTCCTAAATAAGCCACTTCCTTCTGTTTGTAATCATTGACGAGAGACAGACCCAGACCTTGTATACAGATGTTAATCTCTTGTTCTATACGTTCTAATTCTCCTGCCTGAAATGTAGAAATGCATGCTGGGGAAATTATTCTTTTAAATGATAACAAAAGAACCAATCAATCTTGTCACAGAGTTCTCCCTTTGAACTTGCCAAAATAAAAATTTATTGAGTAAAGTGCTTTTAAAGAATGTGTTTTTAAAAGCAGATCTTTCAGTTTATGTTAAATTTTACTCATAATAATATTTTTATAGATTTCTGTGGGAGCCATATATTATTGAGCAATGTTTGTTCATGCCTTTTGGTAATTTCTGACATTTGGTTGCTATCACATTGACATGTACTCAACTTCATTCATATAATTATGTAGGTAAACAATAAAAACTATCAGGTACTTTTGATGTGGTATCGCACAAGATAATTTCAGCCTAAAACATATATTTACCTCCTGAGCTATGGTTGCCAAGGCCAGGTCTTCAGTAAACAATAAAACACGCTGCATACCATTGAGGAAGGATACCCAGTAAATCTTACTGTCAGAATGAGCAAAGAATTCTCCTATTCCATCCTGTCAATGGAATAAAGTAAGAATATGTTAAATCATACATAAAATCATACAATAAATTACTCCTAAGTATACAATAGATGACTTAATTTTTAATACATGCTTTCTCCAGTGCATTTCCTACGTTAAGATGCTTGTGTTAATCTATATTACATCATAGTAAGAACTGATTGTTCAATCATGTCATTTAAATTGATTGACCTCTGGTCAACCAGTGTTAACCATTTAGAAAAAAAAACATCTAAAGATTGGTGTAAAAAGCACAAAAAAGCATATTTGAAGCATATAAAGAAATTTTTCAGAAGAAAAAGAGTTGGCTTTTGAAAACCATGAACATGTTGTGGTTCTCTCCATCTTCCGCCACAAATATAAGCTAAGGTGTAACACCACTAATTCGGGCCCGGCCAGCAAGCACATACCAGAAAGTAGTACATATTTAACACAAAATAGTTCCTATGCATGAGTGTAACTTTCAAAATATGTAGGATATATAGCACTACAAACTCCTCAGAGTCTGAATTGACCAGTTTTTGTGCTCGACCAGTAAAATCGAGCACACATTTTACTCGACTAGTCTCGACATTGTCTCGACTGTACTTAACTGTACTTAAGTGTACTCGACTAGGTCTCGACTTTACTTAATTAGTCTGATTCAGTACTTGATGATCTTTGTGTAGTCTGAAATGGTCTTGACCAAGGCTCGACCTGTCTCGAACTGTCTTAACTAGTCTCGACCTGTCTCGACTAGTCTCGACTCAGTCTCAACCAGTCTCGACCTGTCTCGACTAGTCTTGACCTTCAAATTTAGTTTTGACTGGTGTAAATCAGCCCATCTAACTAAATTAAATATTGATCTTACAAAATTCAAGCTTATTAGGTAGTTTGATTTATTGCTGTGAAATGAAAGAATTTAATTTTACAATATGTAAAAAAAAAATATTATATAAAAATTCAGATAGGCATCTTTAATTTTTTTTATAACTTTTTCAAATCAACTTGGATTTTCATCAAACTATGCAGATATCTTAGATATATATCAAGCTTACTGAATCCCATTTCATTTAGTTTTTTGTTGTATTGCTGTAAAATTTAAGAATTAAAGTAATTTTGGTAAAAAAAGCTAGGATTTGCAATTCGGACAAAATAGAGATAGTACACTTTAATTTTTTTAATAACTTTTTCAAATCAACTTGGATTTTCATCAAACTTTGCAGCTATCTTAAATGTATACTAAGCTTACTAAATCCCAGGTCATTTTGTTTTTTGTTGTATTGCTGTAAAATTTAAGAATTAGAGTAATCTTGGTATAAAAAGCTAGAATTTGCAATTCGGACAAAATAGAGATAGTACACTTTAATTTTTTTAATAACTTTTTCAAATCAACTTGGATTTGCATCAAACTATGCAGCTATCTTAGATATATATCAAGCTTAATGAATCCCATTTCATTTAGTTTTTTTTTGTATTGCTGTAAAATTTAAGAATTAAAGTAATCTAGGTATAAAAAGCTAGGATTTGCAATTCGGACAAAATAGAGATAGTACACTTTAATTTTTTTAATAACTTTTGCAAATCAACTTCGATTTGCATCAAACTATGCAGCTATCTTACATATATATCAAGCTTACTGAATCCCATTTCATTTAGTTTTTTGTTGTATTGCTGTAAAATTTAAGAATTAAATTAATTAATTAATCTAGGTAAAAAAAGCTAGAATTTGCAGTTCGAACAAAATAGAGATAGTACACTTTAAGCTTTTTAATAACTTTTTCAAATCAACTTGGATTTTATTAAAACTATATAGCTACCTTGGTGATCTTACTAAATCCCAGGTTGTTATGAAGTTTTAAAATATTTTTTTGTCAAATTTAGTGACATGACACTATACATGATTTAATTACATCAGTACACGTGAGTTTTACAGGTAAAAAGAAAGCCCTACTTTTCTCATTTTCTTAAACTCGTGTATTACTTATTTAGTGAATTAAAAGCCCTACGATTTAGATTTAACAGGATGTTGCAACTTTGAATAAATGTTATTTAGAATTTAAAACTCTCTGGTAGATGTGATCTTTTTAATAAGTTTGCCCCAAGCAGAAGGTATTGCTTTATAAATCACCACAAATCAGAAGAACTATTTTAATAATTTCTAATGTTTCATCCCTTTTTGATATATTTATATAGTGTATATCAAAAGGAATAAAACATTAAAGGAATTATATTAATATTTTATATATACTTTTTCCAAAATTATGAGAAAAGATATATTTCTAATATCGTAGCTTTTTGACCTGGGTTAATTAAATTCTTAAATTTGACAGAAATACACCAAACAAAATAACGACCTTTGATTCAGTAAGATCAATATATTGCAAAGATATTTGTAGAGTTTGATAAAGATCTAAGTTGATTTGAAAAAGTTATGAAAAAAATCAAAGTGTACCATCTCTATTTTGTCAAAACTGCAAATCCTAGCTATTTTTTACCTAGATTAAATTAATTTTTAAATTTGACAGCAATACAACAAACTTTATAACAACCTGGGATTCAGTAAGAAGAATACATCACCAAGGTAGCTATATAGTTTCAATAAAATCCAAGTTGAATTTCAAAAGTTATAAAAAAAATTAAAGTGTACTATCTCTATTTTGTTCGAACTGCAAATTCTAGCTTTTTTGACCTAGATTAATTTAATTCTTAAATTTTACAGCAATACAACAAAAACAAAATGACCTGGGATTTAGTAAGCTTAGTATACATTTAAGATAGCTGCATAGTTTGATGAAAATCCAAGTTGATTTGAAAAAGTTATTAAAAAAATTAAAGTGTACTATCTCTATTTTGTCCGAATTGCAAATCCTAGCTTTTTTTTTACCAAAATTACTTTAATTCTTAAATTTTACAGCAATACAACAAAAAACTAAATGACATGGGATTCAGTAAGCTTGATATATATCTAAGATATCTGCATAGTTTGATGAAAATCCAAGTTGATTTGAAAAAGTTATAAAAAAAATTAAAGATGCCTATCTGAATTTTTATATAATATTTTTTTTTTACATATTGTAAAATTAAATTCTTTCATTTCACAGCAATAAATCAAACTACCTAATAAGCTTGAATTTTGTAAGATCAATATTTAATTTAGTTAGATGGGCTGATTTACACCAGTCAAAACTAAATTTGAAGGTCAAGACTAGTCGAGACAGGTCGAGACTGGTTGAGACTGAGTCGAGACTAGTCGAGACAGGTCGAGACTAGTCAAGACAGGTCGAGACAGGTCGAGCCTTGGTCAAGACCATTTCAGACTACACAAAGATCATCAAGTACTGAATCAGACTAATTAAGTAAAGTCGAGACCTAGTTGAGTACACTTAAGTACAGTTAAGTACAGTCGAGACAATGTCGAGACTAGTCGAGTAAAATGTGTGCTCGATTTTACTGGTCGAGCACAAAAACTGGTCAATTCAGACTCTGAGGAGTTTGTAGTGTAGGTAGTTTTGGCATCAAATGAAAGCTGAAGGACTGGTGATCATTGTAGAACACTTTTGGACTTTTAATTTTGAATAGTAAAAAAATTGCACCAAATTTTAAAAAGAGGGTACATTTTGTCTGTTTGTCAGATCTGAAGTACCTGTTTTGGTACATCTGAAGTTCCGGGAACCAGTTCTTTCTTATATGCAATGTAAGGTATGTTGATTTTTTCAGTACAAGACACCATAAAGTGTTGCTTTGAAATGCAATGATTGCCACTTTATTTGAACTTAAAATAAAAGAGGTGTGCCTGCTTGAAACGGAGGAATTTAACATAGAAAGCAATGGGACCATGAATTAGTGGTGTACTTCTACTGCAAAATGAAAGTAGCATTAAACACAAATCAATCAATCAAAATGTAAATAGAATTTTAAATTTGACAACATTATTATGGGCAGACTAACTCTGGGTCATTCCTTTTACCTGTAATATAAATTTCAACCCTACCTGTTGTAAATCATTTTTGGTGTCTTTTTTCTCTCCACATGACCAGATTACCTCCCTTTTGCCTGTAGCCATCTCCCAGGTGTATAACATATACTGCTGAGCATTTAATACATGTTCTGTTTTCAAGCCACTAAAAATAAATTATCGTTGATGTAAATAATAACACAAACATGTTGTTAATAACAAATGAGATATCATATCCTATTACTTTACAGTGATGTTGTTTATGGAGCTAATAAATTAAAACATGATCTTAAAAGACTGTTCCATACTCAAATTCTACATCCAATTCTAGTTGGTGATAATTTGTCCAAACATACATTCTAAGATCGAATGGGCACCATATTTGTTTTACTAACCTTAAAAAACTTTGGCATGCATACTGAAATTTTTGTGGATATCAATTTTCATCGAATTAGGATAATTTGGATTTTTTGGCTGCATAAATTCAAGTAAGAAAATTCATACTTTGCTAAACATTTAAGCTTGTTGATAACCTTTATCCATCAAATCCACAAGAATATATATTCAACAAATAATAATGAATCCACAGTTATCATTGGTCTGATTACTTGCTAGATATCCAGTGGCGAATATATTTAACACATGCATAGATGCCAACCCCCTTTTGACACAATCAGTAACAAACTATCAAATTTTCCGTATTTTTGAAAAGTTTTCAGTAATCATTCATAAACGTGCATTTACCAATAAAAATTACTGACGAGTGGTTGCAAAGTGATGTACACTAAAATTTGTCATTTAACATGTTGTCTGTAGTATGTATTACATTCATTAATTGTTCAGATGTTCTCGACTCAAACATTTTTGTTTTGTCAAGGAGAAGTATAGAAAGGGGGAAAGCTACTTAATAAAATGCAAGTTTGCCTCTTCGGAAGTCGTTAGTTACCCAACAATAGGTTAATAACTCCCGAGAAACCGGAAGCATTACATTGGCGTTTCCTAAATACTGGACCAGGACGGAAAAGTAATGATAAAAATCCGCGTTTTACAAAATTGAACGTCGATGATTGGGAATACGTAACTATTCGACTTTGACCGTAATAGCGTAGTTTTTATCGCAAAATCGGAAAAACTACGGAAAAATCGTAATGGTTGGCATCTATGCACATGGTCCGATTTTATTTATTTTCTTGAAAATCGCACAAAAATATATTCAATCCTTACCTTTGATGGAAATGTATCATTGCTTTCTCTGTATGGTTGACCAGCAGTACTGTGGCCATACCTTCACTGTATTCACTAAGAGTTACAACTGTGGCAGATTCAGTCACTTGGCAATCCACATTTAGTCCACCATGCTGTAAGAGAAGTTATAATTTTCATGTTAATCAATTATCTGACATTGTAATTCTTTAATTTGCTTGTGTACATTATAACCTTAGTTAGTCTTGTATGTTTTTAAATTTTAGTTCATTTAGTGTTTTAGAATTTAGTGTGATGTCCATTTTCTCTGTACAAGTACACATTTTTGTTTAGGGACCAGCTGAAGCACGCCTCTTGGTGCAGGATTTTCTTGCTGTGTTTATTTTATGCTTTGGTCAATTTGTTGTCTCATTAACACATTCCAAATTTCCATTCTCAATTTTATATTATAATTTTAAACAAAGCCAGAATTTTGCTGTGTTTATTTTATGCTATATTCGGGTTGTTGTCTCTTTGACACATTCCAAATTTCCATTCTCAATTTTATATTATAATTTTAAACAAAGCCAGAATGTAAGCTGCACTCATTGATGTGGCTATGTTCATTAAATGATATTGATAAGATGATTAAACAATTTATAACTTCTAAAACATTGTTAAAACCGGGAAAAAAATATTTGATGTGCAACGGTTAGTTTATAGTCTCTTCTTTCAAAATTAAAAATAACCAATGGTAACTATATCAGCAAGGTAAAATATTTATTTGTAATTAATGTAGAAACACAGCAAAAAGGGTAAATCTCTTATAAAAGACAGTAATCATCACATCTAGCTTTTTTTAGTTGAAAGACAGATAACAGTTGCGAAAATACAAGCTCATTTTCAAGATATTTTTCTGATTATATTTCTCTCTCTTGTGATTACATATATATATAGCATTGCATATTTCCTATATTAATCTGTATAATTTGCATGTTTTCTCTTGTGGTACAAAAACACCTTGGTGCTTCACTATTGGGACATCTGCAAGGACATATTGCTCATAGACTTGTATTTAAGCTCAGATTCAAATCAGCAAACATAGCTATTTAATCTTTTTTTATCTAGCAACTACAACCCTTCTCCTTGAGACACAGTCCAAAACAGAATACATTTTACAACAAGTGCATTATTTGGCCTAGGTATTATTCATTGAATTCATTATTAATCATAAGCAAGTGGGTTTCCTATGCACAGGAGAACCACAATTTTACCAGTGGTTAGCAAATACATTGTACAAATACACTTATCATATAAGCATTAAACCAAATTTTCCTGTATCAACTTTAAATCTCAATCCTTGAATCAGATCACACAATGTATGCAACACTACACTAGGCCACAAGTGCCCTTAGATTCTAAGAAATAAATATCCTAGCATTAAAAATAAACCTCTGTAATGTAAAACAAAAATTAAATTGTTTTACAGTTTTTCCTTCATGAATATTCAATTCAAATGTTAATGAAGCAATGTCAAATACGACAAATTGGTGAAAATGGACAAGTAGCTTTTAGAGTGAATTAAAGTTATCATTAAGGTTAGCACTCATTTCAAACCAACACTTAAAACATCAGTGAATCACAAAATATTTTACTGCATTTATACAGCTATGAAATTTGTGTTGTTAATTTAGAAACAGTGAAGCTACAAGGGGAGTAATCCGAGTGTGTCCTCTTGTTTACCTATGTGTCTGAGGTTTGATTTTAAATATTGTCTATAGATTGAACTTTTTGATTATATAAGAGGTGCTTGGCTAAGCATGTGAAATATATTGATTATTTAAAGTATGATAAATATTTTAAGTGATGTATTTTTAATAAAGCTCAAAATTAGTCCTATGCTCTGAATGTGTGCAGAAATATGGCTTTGACACTTCCAAAAACAGGTTCTTTAGAGCCACAATTCCAATGTTATAATCTTGAAAAGCAATATTGGTGGAATTTATTTCATGAAGCTCCAAACTTTTTTTGACTTTTGTTTTTACTGTGAATCTATGAAAAGTCAGCTTTTCCAAATATTGTTGTTACCAACAACAAACAGATGAGAAAGTGTTTTTTTTTAACCTTTAAACATATTTTTCGCTGCAAATTACTTTCATAGGCTTATTGATCATTGAAGGCTCTTTGGTAAGATAGACTTTATTTGCACGCTCATAGTTTTGTTATAAAGTTGAATGAAATTGGCAACTGAATATAATTTTTTCTTAATATCTGTTTTTACTTTAATCATAATATTTGTCATATTGGGAGTATGCGAGTCAATTTGGATATGCTATACATATAACTGATAATAAATTCCTCTAACGATATTTCATCACGGTATATAATACCATTGAGTCTATGCTGTATTAACATTGATCTGATATTAAACAAAGAATTCAAGAGTAGGAGCAATGATGGAATAATCTAACTGTGCTATAT
>CM034354.1:91308316-91336087 GCA_019925275.1 Mytilus edulis
CCTTTTGGGATCTTAATTCTTTGGAACAAGGAATATTTATCCATGAACAAATATACTTTTAGATGCTCTATGTTTAAGTTACAAGTAGAATGCTTTCAGCATAAAGTATAACAACCAAACATTGTATCGAAAAATATATTATAATTTATTTGGTTTGAAACAATATAGAAATGCTCGACATAGCCTCGATTTATATCCGTCTCTAAGCCTTGTGATGAAGCAATCATACCAGTACTAACTTCTATCTGCATCAACACCATTAAAACTAGCCGACGACAAGGAAGTGGATAACGTTAGACCCGATATTGATAGACCAACATCGATATCTTATAAAGAGGCAAAATGAATGTAGTTGTAAATGTGTGTTTATGAAGAGGGCTAGTTTGTTATACTTATTCTCACTTAAAGCATAGAGAAAACTATTCTGTTATTTTTGAAACTTTAATACATAAATATTATACAATATTTTATAAACATATCCCTCCTGGATAGCCGTAAGCCCATCCATCGCCAACACCATACACTATAACGCCGAAAACAACTTTATTAGAAATATGTGTAATTGTGTGTGAATGAATTGGGCTAAGCCGTAAAATCAAAGTCTTATATATTTGGTTTTCATAGTTAATGTTACTTTCAGAAACTGGTGCAACTGGATGATTGTCATACCGCAAACCGATGACGTCATCTGCTTTTATAATAACAGATAGAAAGTTTTCATATGTATTGTTTGTAAATGGCGTTGCTAGAACATACTGATTTGAAAACTGGCTTATTGCTGGTATATTAACAGTAAAATAACTTGTTTTCATGAGGTATCTCATTTTAACATGAATGTTTAATAGTAACGGACTTTGACTGGCAATACTTGTTGCACTTTTGAACGACAAAGTGGCTTTGTGCATGTTTTCTTGTTGATAAACTGTATAGACGTCATCAGTATATGTGAAGATCTTGTAAACGGGGTCTGGAGAAATAATGTAAGCATCCATACCAGCGCTATGCATCAATACCGGAATTATAAATTCATTACTGTAAGTGGAAGTGGGTGGAAGTTGTTCCATTCCTAATTCATTAATATTGGTGTCGTACTTTTTGCTTTTATAATCATAGGTGATCCCAACTTGCTTCAATCCATCAAAAACTGCAATTGGGCTGGTACTTTCTATACGGGTACCAGTGATGTCATCCACTGTTTCAAAGTAAAATGTATCTAAATATCCTAGTGAAATCGTGTAATTAGTTCCAGCGCTTATTGTTTGATTCGAACTTTGAAGAAAAATGTCGGAAGTTTTACTAAAATAAATGGTAACATCAGTATTATCCTGCAGGGATGCTATACCTATAGTCTGCATTTTGTCCTTCCCGTAATACCGAACAGTGTTAATATGAGTGGCTATGAAATATGACTGACCTAGTTTATTAGATGGAATTGCCGTAAAAGTTTCAGTGCTGTATGGTCCTAATCCTACCAACCCCACAACAAAAATGGGATCGTTCGACGTTATTTTCACAGCATTTGAATTTGATCCATCGGACTGATCAACGATCGACCTCGGAAGGTCAACAATAGCCACGTGATTGGATTTGTAAGTCGTTTGGAATGTTCCTGGAAATGGCGACTCGATGTTTATATTGATATCATTTTCACTATTGGAAGTGACGATTAACTGAACAAACTTTGTGTCGTTATAGTATGGTGTGAACATAACCACGAACTCTGTACCAGTATGTGTTGTATTGTTACCAGTAAGTGTTGTATTGTAACCAGTAAGTGTTTTCTTTGTATCATCAAGTGTTGTAATGGTACCATAATTCCCTATGGACGCTGAAGCGATAAAATACAATAATGAAAAAAACACGATTGAAAAAAAAAAAATTCGTTTTTTTTTTCAATAAATAAATGAACATTTTAGGATGACCTGCAAGCATAACTATATAGGTAGAACTAAAACAGAAAGTCGAAATCTTTTTAATGTTGAATAGATGTGGTATGAGTGCCAATTAGACAACTTTTCATCCAAGAAGAAGTGTACATTGTCGTCTAGCTGTCTTTCAAATGCAACTCATAGTTTTGACAATGCCACATATTTCTTTTCAATATTAGTTTACATATAACCTTTACAAAATCTGTAATTTTAGCAATTGTATTGAATTTCTCTCTTTTGTTTGCATGGGTACTGAAAACTAGTACATTTGATTTTAACAACTGAAGTTTTTATTTCCAGTATGCACATAAACCGAAATATACCGAAACACGTATTAGGATTTATAGAAAAAAGTGCAAGATGATATGTATGTAATAACAAAACTAATAAGGGTGCCACCTATCAAAACAGGATTAACATTACTTTTTGGCAACTTGTCAAAAGAAGACAACATGTAAAAAAAAAGTAATTTTAAAAGCCGACGCTCGAAATATTTTCCTGCCTAGACCCATGATCTGATAGAAACGATTCACGGATCCAATGACGGAACTATTAACAACTGTTATACTAAAAAGAAATTTAGCTATATATCAAATCAGGTTTCACTCAATATTTCCTTCGGAAAATGCATGTACCAAGCCAGGCACATGACAGCTGTGTTTTATTCGGTCCGTTAGTTGGTGTAGTCGAACGTTTGATTTTAAGGTTTGTTTAGTTGCTATCTGAATTGATTTTGGAGTTCGATATTTTTTAATTGTTTTTTCTGTTAAATTTACTTTTTACAGCAGTATTGGTATACGTTGACAGAACAGCATGAACTCATTTTAGTCACATTATGCCTAAGGGGTAAGTAAAATAAACCCGATATCTGTACTCGTGCAGATTAACATAACATCAAACTTACCGTTTATAGATACCACCACTAGGTTGACCAAAACAAACCATAGTCGGACGTGTTTCGAAGCTAAACAAGAATAAAATTGGTAAAATTTTCAATTATATGATTTGTATTTATTTTAATCAGTAATTAATCACATGTATGTAAATGTAAAAGGAAAATGTCTCTGGACATTTAGTACAGATAAAAAATGATCATTTTGGTTCATCGTAGAAAGCAACTAACCTATATATAGTGACCTCAAACGATTCCTAGACATCTTCTCAACTGTGGCAGATTTTAAACACAGCACTAAATGACCTTTTGCATCTTTTAGACCCGATGTAAAGCATAAAAGAAGTTAACATAATTTATCCAAACTTATAAATATTTTTTAGAGAGACAGAATGATTGACACCTGTATTGTTATAAGCAATTTTACAATTTCTCTGTAACATAAATGATTAACTTAGTATACAAAAATGCTCATCCATGAACTTCTCGCATCTGACAGTGAATCCCAAGCTAAAGAGGGGGTTTTGTACGGCTTTGTGGTACATATGTGAAGGGGCCCATAGTCTAGGCAACACTGTAAGGCAAACAAAAAAATCAATGGATCATGACTGACGGTGGGGTGCAAAACAATTTCAATAGAAAAGGGATCTGCCGATGCGAATGCTGTTTCGTATAAAATATCATTGAACACTTAAGGAACGATCGTAATATTTTTCTGTCTATAAACAAATTGCATAAAAACTGTGAAGCACACAGAAGAACTCACGTATCGTGCTTATTAAATGTGCGTACCACATTTTGAGGTTATTTCGAATCTAGAATATAAGTCATTCTTTATGACTTAGTCCTGAATTGGTTTAGGAAGAAAATCATTAAAAATCGTTTTATGAC
This sequence comes from Mytilus edulis, assembly GCA_019925275.1. Taxonomy (NCBI): domain Eukaryota; kingdom Metazoa; phylum Mollusca; class Bivalvia; order Mytilida; family Mytilidae; genus Mytilus; species Mytilus edulis. The sequence continues at coordinate 91,312,028 of CM034354.1, forward strand.
GTCACGGTGACATGACGAAAAGTATGCATATGAGCTGATCGACAAAATGCTGCAGCCATTCAGAAGATGTGATACATGCAACATCAAATTATTGTTTACTTAAGGGGATTCTTAATTCTCAAAGTTGCGTACTGGACCCTTTAAATATTATTCATGCAATTAAAGGCGGACACATCACGTCTAGATCATTCCTTTGCAAATCGTCGAGGTGGTACAACATTATCTACAAATTTATGAAGAGAACAATAACTTTTAAAAAAAAATATCATTTTGAAGTCTTACTTATAATATTTATATCATACTATACCGTTGACGAAAATCATCCTGCAATGTATGGTAGTAATCTGCAATAAATCGGGTAGTTTAAGTTGAATTCAATAGTTTCTTATCATTGAGTGCTCTTGGTTAACCATTTCCTGTTTTGAAATGGGATAGATAAATATTAGTAGGTAAATAGTTCAATTCCAACAGAATTGCTGATAGTACATTACTTTAACATGTGGGTTGTTCATTGCATATATATATAAAATGTAGGTCCTATCAAACAAAAGAAGAAACGTCCTTTGATTTGCGGATTTTTAGACATTTGACAATTGACAATTACATTATTCATGGACATTTTCTGTTAAACTTATGGTATGGGAATTTTTCAATGGTAAAGGTCTTATGGTTATCTATAATTGCTCTCACTCATTTTCATCTATGGTGAATAATGTTTTCATTGGAAAGCATACAACAACTTATCTTTATAAGACGATTATATTTTAGAAAATGAATTCTTTTTTCCTTATCATATAGAAAAGTATAGAAATACCCTATTCTTTGATTATTCTACATCTTTTACCTCTCCCTATTTAGCAACCTGGAAACACGAATTCGTTAAGTTTAAAATACTCTACCAGTTTACGTATGTATCGACGAGTTTTAGCTGACGATTATAATTAACGTCGCACATGTAGTTTACATGACTTCCTTTTCTCTCATGGAAATATTAAATAAAAAAGGAACAATGAAGGCATGTTTGTCAAAAAGACAGCAATTTGACAATACAAATCACTTAAAGCCATGTACACAAATCAAGGGGTCGATATAAGGGTTTTAATTCTAGGCTAGTAAAGCTTTTAATCACAATTAATTACAATTGCGTCCATCAAAAGTTTTGAATACATTTACGCGTCTGGCGTATTAAATTATAATCATTGTACCTTTGATAAAAGAGGGACGAAAGATACCAAAGGGACAGTCAAACTCATAAATCTAAAACAAACTGACAACGCCATGGCTAAAAATAAAAAAGACAAACAGAAAAACAATAGTACACACGACACAACATAGAAAACTAAAGAATAAACAACACGAACCCCACCAAAAACTAGGGGTGATCTCAGGTGCTCCGGAAGGGTAAGCAGATCCTGCTCCACATGTGGCACCCGTCGTGTTGCTTAAGTGATTACAAATCCGGTAAATAGTCTAATTCGGTAGGTCATATTCATGAAAGGGAAAGGGATTGTAGTTACGACGTAAGGGACATATCCGATATCATTTGTGAAACGGTTATTCCATAACGGTCAACCAACTCTGTGATGGCGTCCGTAAAATCTACGAAGGGATGATTTCAACTTCACCATTTGGAACTCTTGGTTTAATAGCTTCCTTGTGAGCAGCAAACCTCTATTAACTAGTTATCAAAGGTACCAGGATTATAATTTAGTACGCCAGACGCGCGTTTCGTCTACATAAGACTCATCAGTGACGCTCATATCAAAATATTTATTAAGCCAAACAAGTAAAAAGTTGAAGAGCATTGAGGATCCAAAATTCCAAAAAGTTGTGCCAAATACGGCTAAGGAAATCTATGCCTGGAATAAGAAAATCCTTAGTTTTTCGAAAAATTTAAACTTTTGTTTACAGGAAATGTTCCAATCCCTGTGCGTTATCAAACAGTTTAAATGAAATTTTCAACAATCCATGCCCAAATAGATGAAAATAATACAAACAAAAAACAAGATTGCTTACCTATTTCTAGTTTATAAAGAATTCGATCCACTATTGTTTTCGTTCTCGCAAATGTATACACAAATTAAATGGGGTCGCATACAGCTCTTTTCGGAAACCAGTATGTTATTATGTTCAATAAAGATAGGTCAAGTTGAAGGTTATATTATTTGTAACATTCTACTCTTACCAGTGCAAACAGGTACCATCCAACACCGGAAATAATCATTTAAAACGTACTATAAATAAAAATAATGAGATAATTCTTTAATTAGATTAAAAAGGGGGTTTTACTAAAAAATAATTTAGTACATGTAGAATTAAAGTTATATACTGGTAATATTAACACACAAAAAAAATAATGTATTGTATTGCATGGAATGTTCGTGTTAATGAATATTGTAAAAGAAAGATGTGAATAATAACAGAACATATAAGATCAAATACTTAATGAATGTCATGTGGAGGTTCAATGATTTGTGCAGTAAGAAATAGGTTGGAATTTATGAATTTATCTCTAACAAACGCAGCTGTATGTAAAAAATATTTGTCTGGTACTATGCTAGGCCTTATAATATCTTTGTTAAATTGATGACGAAAAAGAATGACCATTCAATAGTAGAATAATTAGATAGCAGATGCGAAGTTTAAAAGGGATGGTTTCGTCCTAAATTGGTCTATTAAAAGGGGAATCACTAAAGCATGATAATAGCGGCCCTCTAATGACAGTCAATGCACCACACATCCCCTTATAAAAAATTCTGAATCCTCAACTGTGGCCCAAGTCTCATAAAATTGCACCCATTTACCTTATTAGATCTAGGGTTGAACTTGTCTAATTGGTAAGCATATCACATCTTATTTTGTATGTGGGTACACATGGTTGGAAACACCCTTTTCTATAAATAGTATGTGTTGTAAATCTCATGTTAGAATGATTTGTTGTTTTTTATTTTTTATTTATGCTATATTCTGTTTCAGATAACAGAAGTTGAAGAACAGAACATTCACAGGGCTTTAGATAAGACGTACCTCTTGTTTTACAGAACACTTCTGGATTGAAGACTAATAGTTTTGTTATTTTTTATTAGTATGATTGTTTTTTAGTTATGATATTTAATAGAATAGAAATCGGTTTTCATTAATTGAACTTATAGTTTTGCAAGTTTATTTTTATCGTTAATTTTCAATATAATCATGTTAAAATAAAGTTGCATTACGTCTGTTAAGATTAGTTAAAGCTTGCGGTGTAGAAAGTTAATTGTTAATCTTAACGGGATTCCCAAATTTTCAGAAATACTTCAGAAGTTCAGTATGAACTGGTATAATTTCTCACTTATTCGGAGCACCCCTCTAGAGCTGCGAGGGTACAATGGAATCTATGTACACTCCCTTTCGGGATTAATACAGATGTGTCACTAACGTATTTATAATGTGTAAGATTAACAAGGACAATCTCCACCCCAACACAAAAGGGGTGCTAGGACACCGGGAAGTCTGTTATTATGGTAGAGGTAGCCGAAGTACTCGGAGAGAACCACCGGGACACTCGGCGGTATTAGACAAACTGAAGATATATCAGTAGATAATTGATCTCTAGGTCAAAGCAGGTGACAACATTGTCCAACTGAGGTCCACTAAGTACCAATTCTAGTTTAAGTTCCGGTCTGGGTACCAGAGATGTTTGTGAGAGGGTGAAAATCACCCTTCTGATGTACTGATATTATAAAATTAAATGTTTAATGTACAGAGTCTGACGTAAACAGATCGTCTTTATCATGCAATAAGTTAACATCGAAAACAATGTTGTAATATTATAATACGAAATGATTGTAAATATGGTAAATATTGGATTAAAACGTTGTTATTAGCAAACTTCGAGTTAGTTATTTGTTATTGATATAATAATGCTATGGGTATAACATTATCGTCGAAAGTCCGAAATCGTAGAACTTTATATGAACGTTTATTCCACTGCAAAAAATCAAATCGTCTCCGCAACACTTTCTACATCCATACTGTTCTGGCAGAAGATATATTGTTCAGATCTGATTAACATCATGTCAGCAGTAAAGTCAATTCATTTGAAATTGTTATTTTCGAATGTGTCTTTATTATGAAGGGTGAAAATTAAACTCGCTGCATGTGTATGTATCTGACATAAGTCAAGGACCTGTTCATTGGTGTTTGTTTGTTGATGTTGTTCATAAGCGTTTCTCTTTTTTTATATAGTTCAGACCATTGATTTTCATGTTTGAATTTTGTACGGAAGACGCGCGTTTCTTCTACAGAAGATTCATGTATATTTCTGTATTCAAAGTTGTGTGCACGTGTGGATGAAAACTGATTCCTGTTTAATTCGTTTTTTTTTTAAATTTTTAAACGTATATTTGATGGTAAGTTTTTACTGTTTGCCCACTTTCATTTCTCAATGCATCATACTAGTTTTCAATCCTATTCTCCTGTTACGTCAACCACTAGAACATGTTTTACCTAACCGATTACGACAGTGATATATTTTGCACTATGCGAACAGTGTCTGTAGAGCACACATAAACAAACAAAACAAACCATAGAAAACTATAGAATGAAGTTTAGGAGGTACCCAACACTTTAACTAAAATTAATTGAGCTCGTTTAATTTTCTTGAAATTTTGACAAAGTATTTACTTTGACCCTTTGACAGAAATATAAAAAATTTGAACCAACCGTTTTATCAGAAAAATTACACTGGTTATATAGCAGTTTGACAAACACTTATTTTGATCATTGAGAAGCTAAATATTCCCTTAACAACACAAAGTAATTAAAACGTTTAGCTGATTTTACAGAGATATCTCCCTGTAGCGTTAAGTACCACCTTAAGCTGAGACTTTGGAGGTTGTTTATCTTTAAAATATTGTTTTCAAATAAATGATTCTAAAGGGAACATACATCTTTGCTAGTTAAATGTTCGACACGTATGTTATTGGTAGGATTCAATACTGTTGGAATTATTAGAAAAGCTCAAGATTATAATTTAATACGCAAGATGCGCGTTTCCTCCACATAAAACTCATCAGTGACGTGACTCTTAGATCAAAATGGTTACAAAGTGTTACGGCCAGAAATCGCCTTTAAATTGAAGCCAACAAAAGACACAAATCAATAGTAAAATTTAACAATATTTATTAAACAAAAGTTTACAAGAAATATCACACAAATATAACTGTCAACTTAACTGTCAAAATATGAGTCCAATCTTTTATCTTTATCTGTATCCGGATATCTTTCGGAATCCAATCTGAATATTACGGTCACAATCCAGTATGATGTTGTTTGTAGACTAAAAGTGTCAATCCAAAGGCTATGGATATTAATGTCTATCGATGTCTAAGTCCCAATCCAAGAGTGAGAGTTTAACTTTAGTGTCTGTATATATATATTTGTCATGGAAGATTCTAGGACAGTCTATAATGGAACATCCTAGAAAGTTACAATAGAAGTTTCTATTTCTAGTAAAATGTAGAAGTTTATATAACGAATCTTTTATTAGGATCATTCTGGAAAGTTCCAATCATTCTGTAATTGTTCCAGTGATTTCTAAACTGCACAATTCTAAGATTATTCTGTAAACAACTATCAGGCCACACAACACAAATCAGGCCAACATAAATAAATACAATAATTACAATATCATAACAAAAGCCACACAATCACAAAATCATGTGTACTATTGTTTGTCTGTTTGTCTTTTTCATTTTTAGCCATGTCGTTGTCAGTTTATTTTCGATTTATGAGTTAGACTGTCCCTCTGGTATCTTTCGTCCCTCTTTTACAGCTGTGCATAGGAATTATTTTATTTAGAAAATGTACTATCTTCTGACTGCAGGGTCCGTGTAAGCAGTTCTTTACTTCAGCTATAACAAAAGCCTCTGGATATATTATTTCGAATTCGCTTAACGTGTAATTTGATTTTATGCCAAAGGTCATCATGGCAATATACAGTCGTTTTTTATACCTTTTCATTCCGGTTTTGAACACTATTGATTTGTGCAAACCTAATCTAGATATCTCCAAATAAAAAACACTTGTTTTAATTAGGTTGACAAACGTATGATATCAAGGGAAAAAAGTTTAAAAGTCCCATATTGGGTCTTGTTTTATTTCTTGCAACCAATATATGAAGACAGTTTTGTGTCTTTTGAATGATATACTACAAACTGCTCAGAGTCTGAAAAGACCATATTTAGTGCTCGACCAGTAAGGTCGTGCACATATTTTACTAGATGAGACTCGACATTACCTCGACAGAACTTTACTGTACTTAATTGTACTCGACGTTGGTCTCGACTTTACGTAATAAGTCTGATTCAGTATTTGATAATCTTAATGTAGTCTGAAATAGTCTCGACAAAGGCTCTACCTGTCTCAACAAATTTTGAACTTCATGTTTAGTCTTCACTGGTCTGAATCAGTTAATCAACCTCTATTATATATTGATCTTACAAAATTATAGGTTATTTGGTAGATTGGTTCATTGTGGTCAAATTAAAGGATTTATTCAATTGGTAAAAAAAAGTAAGAAATTTCAGTTTTGATAAAAATCAGATACTCATATAGTCATCTTTGATTATTTCTTTAACGTTTTTAAAACAACTTGGATTTTTATAAAACTCTACAGCTATCACAATTTAACATTGATCATGATTGTTCGGTATTTTGGTTTACTGCTGTCAAATTAAATTAGACTATTTACCGGGAATTTAATAACATAAGAAACACAACGGGTGTCACATGTGGATTAGGATCTCCTTACCCTTCCGGAGCACATGACTCAACTTCCAGTTTTTGATGGGGCACGTGTTGCTTAGTCTTTTGTTTTCTATGTTGGGTAATGTGTCTGTTTGTCTTTTTATTTATTAGCCATGACGTTATCAGTTAATTTTCGATTTACGAGTTTGATTGTCTCACTGGTATCTTTCGTCACTCTTTTAAAGGATTTGATTAAAATGTAAACAAACTGGAATGTTCAGTCCGGACTGAAATAAGAGAGTCTAAATTTGTTTATTACTTTTCAAATAAAATTTGAAGAAATGACGAAAACCTGAAATGTTCTTGTTCTGTTTGTTCATTGCCAAATTCCTCAAATATAGTCAAGCGTTATCATGGATCCTATTAATATGACTTCAGAATGAAATGTGAAATTTTATGTTTGCATCTTATTTTGAAAGCTTCATATCCTAAACTCCTTCTCACAAACAGACCACGAAATTTCTGGGATTTCGTCATTTCTGTAAATTTAAAATTAACATTCTGTACCATACTTTTTTGTTTCCTCCCTGCAGTTTTTCCCCATTTTTTGAAAGACTTTTATCTCTGAAAAGTGTTATAAACTTTGTTTTAAATAAATGTTAAAAGTTGAATTCAAAATTTAAAAACCACAACACCCAGTATTAACACTTTTAAAATGTTCATTGATATAGATATGCGTACTATTCGATGTTAAAGGTTGCACTTTGTAAATACAGCTGTTTCTTAAAACACGCCTCTTTTGGGGAGATCTTGAATATTCATAGAAAATTAATTTTGTTTACATACTGGTTCTCAGTTATTCTCTCTGTGTTCCATCTCACAGAGACATAACTGGGGAAGGTTACCAGTAAATATACATGTACATATTGTTTACATTAAAATCTGTGGTAACCTTTCATTCGAGGTAGGTGTAGTTAAGAAAATTAGTGTTAGTTTAAACTAAAAGAAGTTCAGGGCATATAAACGTTGAAAATATGCCACACAGCCCTATATTTTGACCTTTGAAAAAAATTGTGGTGCATATTAATTTTCAATTCTAGGATAAGATTTTTTTCAAAACTTCATAGTAAAGGTGGTACAGTTTTAGCCGTAAAAGGAGTTCCTATGGGAAATTGCATTGTCAATATTTACAGAAATGCAACCTATAGTCACATGAATTGAGATTCTACAAATTTTTAGGTTGTCAGAATTATTGAATAAGTACACCTATAAATACTAAACTAAGTCTAGCATGCACGTTTTTTTTTTTATATTCATTAAACATCTGTAACGTAATATTGATAAATCATATTTCAATCAGTGGTTGTTGATTGCAAGTTTAATAATTTTCGAGTTTGTCGCCGAATTTTACCGGATAGTGACATTGATAAAACTGTGCACGAAGAAAGCATAAAAAATAGGTAAATTGCATTTGAAAGAGCCTTGACATTCGTTTTGACATTTCCAATGGGTTCCAATTGTAAAATGAAACTTGATTTGTTATTGTTTTAAAACTATTATTTCTATTTACATTCAAAAGCACGTGTGTTCAGTATTATTTCATAACGGCTGTCCTCTCGTATTTGCGCAGTGCGGTGGCTGAAGTTAATACGACAAGTATAGTAGATAGATCACTAATAAAAAAAAAACATCGCCAAATTATTGTCTTGAAAGCCAAGCATTAATTTTCGTTACTTTAATGATTATTTTGATCATATAAAAGATTTCCTTGAAAAATATCTCAATCATTTTTTTTGGAGTTAAACTTAACCATTCAAGAATATAATAAAATATGCATCAATTTTATGTACACAAATATTACCTTCAATATATTCGTCAATGACGTAGGGTCTAGCCTGTAAATGGGCCTCGCAGTCTCAGAAATATCACTTTTAGTTCTTGGCTCATCCAGGGGCTCATTTTGACATATACAATTGTCAGTGTCGCCTCTTGCTGAAATAAAAATTAATGTAAATTATTACATTTGCATGTAATTGAAACAGGTATGATAAAGAACTTTGACAACCACAACTTTTGAACAAAGTCTTGAACATGTCTAACTCAGGCTCATCAATGTATCATTCGAAGTTCAAAGAAGTCTAATAGTTGTGTTACACATATTTTGATGTTCTATCACTTTGTCTTGGTAAAACATGCCAGTGTAAACTTATTGATTGATTTATTTTTGTTTAACGTAATTTACATCAATATTTTTCTATGTCGTAGTAGGTAACAAATTTAGAACGTATAATGTATCTTATTATGTATTATGTTCGCCTTGATGTATCTGTTGATTATTCCAGCAAAAGATAGAGTTGAAGAATTGTAATGGCATTGGAACATGTTGATATTACAACGAGCCAAAAACTTGACAGAAGTGTCTACCATCCAGACATAATTCATAGTACCACTAAGCCAGTTGTTAATGATAACTTGGACAGAACTCTGCATTTATCTACCTTAAAAACTGAAAAGACAAATTCTAAAAAAATGATAACAAATTTCAAAAATGAAAACCTGCCTACAATCTCCGATAGTGACGAAATTGAAACCACTGAGGAAAATGAAAATGCTGATATCAACTGTTCAGTTGATAATAAAAACCAACAGATTGATACTAAGAAAGATATTCAAAAGAAAGATAGTGATGAATCGTTCGACTATTCGTCAGATTTGGACAGAACTCTGAATTTATCTATCTTGAAAACTGAAAAGACCAATTTAAGAAAAATGAGAAACAATTACAAAAATGGAAACCTCCCAACAATATTCGATAGTAACGAAATTGAAACCACTGAAGAAAATGAAATTTCTGATATCAACTGTTCAGATGATGATAATAACCAAGAGATTGATACAAAGAAAGAAATTAAAAAAACAGATCCTGAGGCATCGTTCGACTCTTCGTCAGATTGTGTTCTTTTATCAACACACAGCGCCACCGATTCTTCAAGTACTCCAAACAACAAAAGGGACGCGATGTTTCTAACATTTATTGGTGCTGGCATCATAGCAACAATGTATGTTTTAAATAAGTTAGAATGATCAGTAGGAGACCACTTAATATATAAATCATCGATTACGATTATAAGACTTAAAAAATAAGTTTATTTAGTATTGCAATATCCCATTGCTGGTTTTATGTGAAGACACTTTTTCGAGTAACGCACACACATTTTAAAAAGTGAAAGGGGGAAAAGCCTGTTACAACAAATGCATAGAATTTGTCTCCGTAATTCATGGATTGAAGTCGATTGCAGTTATGGAACTTTACAGGATAAAAGGACTAAGTTAGTACTATAATTATATTCTTTAGTATTGAATTGCCTTCCAAACTATTTACCTTATCTTTAGTAATATAACGCAGTGCTTCTGTTTTGGGCCAGTATTGATCTTTATTTCATACTATTACTACTATTTTTCTTGTCAACTCAGCCTTCCCAAACATTTATGATTTTTTTTACCTCACCTGACCCAAAAAGGCCGATGAGCTTTTCTCAATATCTTGCGTCCGTCGTCCGTTGTCGTTTTAATACTTTTACAAAAAATCTTCACCACTGAAAATAAATCAACGAAATTTAACGACCTGGCTTACTTACGAAGATGGTCGCCATGGCTAAACATGGAGCATAAGGATAAAATGCAGATTCAGCTTATATCTCTAAAGCTAAATCGTTTAAAGCGAATATGTCAAGAGGTACAGTTGTTTAACAAGTCAAGATCTATCTCCCAAAACTGTTGTTAGATTGCTGCCCCTGAAGTGGTAATTTTAAGGAGATTTTTCAGTTTTCGTTTTGCATGTTATTATAAATGGAGATGAACTGTAAACAGCACAATTGTGCAGCTGAGTAAGATCTAATAACATGATATGACAAATAAGTCAACATGACCAAAATGATCAATTGACCCCATAGGGAGATATTGTCCCTTAAAATAATTTTTTTCACAATTTTTCGAAAAGTTTTGATATCATTCACGTAAGGCTTCTCCTCTGAAACAACTGAGACAAATTTAATCAAACTAAGTAACAATAATAATTAGGGTATTAAGTTTTAAATATGTGTCCTTATAACTGGGAGCCTCTAGTTTCATTATATATCGAAGAAGAAACTTTGTTCTAAGGTTTACGTTTAATATTGTCATGAGAAATGATATTTTCAATTTAATAATGGTCGTTGTTCAGTTTATAAATATAAAGTTTTTCCTTTGATAAAGTTACTTGTATATTTGACTGGATGTAGTCAATAATGATGTCTCGTCACAATATTGAGACTGTCAATATTAAAATTTGATAGGCTACTATATACTTTTTTGTTTGTTTAATTGTATGGGTCAATCAAATCTCCTGTATGTATACATTTCTTATTTTGTGTAATCAGTTTATCGTTATCAGCTTTGCCTTTCTAATTCAAATTTGCAATTTGTCAGATTATATAAACCGACATTACGGTTTTTCAAGTTTTGTACCAAATGTTCTGGTCGTGAAAGGCAAATCTATCAAAAATCAAAGTAATGTTTACCAATATAACTTATTTGTTCAAGTTTATGGTTTACTTTCTGTAAATATTTACCATTTCACAGCTGTATACTACTGTTGCCTTCAGTTAATTACCCCTTATGTAATTGATTGTATATGAACATTGTGTCATAGATAAACATGTTTTCGTTCAGTGTATGTTCACTTTTGTTTATATTTCTTTTGATTGAGTCAAGCCAATTTAATTGATATTTTATCATGTTTATAGCGTGTCTTTTTATTTAGTGCTGTTACTCTATTGTTTCTGGATAAGGGTAAAGGTTAATACCTATTAGAACGTTAAGACCCGCTGCATTTGTTTGTACTTTCTCTAATGTTCAGTTGTCTGTAGATGTGTTTCTCTTTTCTCGTTTTTATATAGATTAGACCGTTGGATTTACTGTTGAAAAGGTTTTCCTCTAGTAATTTTATTGCTCGGTGTGAGCCAAAGCTCCGTGTCTAAGACTGTCCTTATACCTATGATGGATTTTCTTTTAAAATTGGGAATTGAATGGATGGAGAGTTGTCTCATTGGCACTCATATCACGTCTTCTTATTTACATATAGTTTGATTTTTCTTGTTTCTCATTGGTTGATATGTTATCGTGTTTTCCAATATACATTTTGTATTTAATTACTGTTTTGACATATTGACACGACGTTACTACATTTAAAAATGTTATTGATATTACTATAAATTGTAACATTGCTTCAAAATCATTTGAAAAATAGCAAAACAGATTCAATATCATTTAAAAAATAGTAACATCGAGTCAATATCCTTTTCAAATCTACGATATGCTGTACATATGTAATATAAACATTAAGGACTTTCCCTCAGTCAATACGTTACATGTACATACGGACTTGTTAGAATAATGGCTGTGACATTACATGTATGTTAATAAACAAACTCTGTAGCATGCTAGAAAGTGAATGAATTTTTATTTCAATAAATTATAGCAAAGATATGTATTATAATATGTTTGATTTTCATGGCATTGTCAATATGAAATATCACTATTGATATCGTTTACTTGTATTCAGATATAAGACTTCATATATATAACGAGATTCTGCATGTTCAGGGCTTTGTAAAAATGTATTTTTATTCTTTTTAAGAACAAGAGGAACAGCATAAGTTGTTGTCAAGTATACAAATGTTATTGAATGATATTTCAGACTTGTCAAATCAGGCAAAAATATTATTAGTTAAAGTCATATGATGTGTGAAACATAATGTGTATCAAATTCTTGAACCAATGTATGTATTTATCATTAACTACGTCTTCCGTGCACGATTTTATCATTTTTACGCAAATATATCGTATAATCGTATTTTTGTTTCTCTCTGTCTGTTATGATTTGACAAATATGGCAGCTCATTAAATGCCGTGTTTTGAATCCGAAGTTTACTGATTGTCACCTTATAGTAAACAATCAGCAAAGACGCATGGCCATTAAGCAAGTGAATAACATATACAATCAGATAAAAGTTTATTTTAATGACAGATCCACGCGTATTGTCATCACCAGAACTTTACGAGAGGGTAAACACTAAGGTCACTTGCATATACGGTAAATATGTCGGCGAATTGCTTCTTGGAATCAAACAATTACATTAAATTAAACGTCTTCTAAATGTGGATTATTTAAAGACTTTTTTCAGAATATTTACACAAGTTTTGTAATGAAAACTTTTCATTTAGTTATAAAAATCATATGCATAATTTTTTTTTAATTTGAGGTTTCATATGACTTTAATTACTATTCTAATATAAATAGTCTGTACAATAATATTTTGGGGAGTATGTTATTGAAAGTCTAGATGTGAATAAATATGACCATGCTTAATTATGATGTAACTAACTGCTGTGGACCTGCCTGGTTTGATATTTTTACCTTTAATCGTGTTTATTTGTCTTGCATTCATTTGTACTATATTCCCGTCATGTACTGTTGCCATGCTAGCGTCATATTTAATATTGCCTCAAAGTGCAGAGGTTTGAAAAGCCACACAACCAGATTCAACCAACCATTTTGTCTTAAAATGACCTGTTTCAAGTCCGGAATATGGCAGTTGTTATCCAATAGTTCGTTTTTATGTATGTTGCATTAGTTGCACTTCAGTGTTCTGTTGTTTCATTGTTTGTCACTTATCATTAACGTGTTTCCCTCGATTTAAGTTTGTAACCTACATTCGTTGTTCTCTCAATCGATTTATGACTTTTGAACAGTGGTATACTACTGTTGCCTTTATTGATTAGCAAAAAGTAATCTAAAAGAAATGTATGGTTGATTATGATTATATGGAATTTTGATATTGTTATTTAATAGTGTACGTGTTTGTTATGCTCCCAATTTGTATCAAGTTGTATATTTATTGTTCTCACTTCGCATGAGTTTTCGGATTGGAGATCTACTATTTAAGTTCGTGGCAGATATCCAATCCCACCGTTGCTTTTCTTTGTCATGAATTTCATTTTTAATTATGATTAAATTCATGATTTTATTTTATTAATCATGCATTTTATTATTTTATTTTAATCACGAACTTTTATGTAGAATGTTTTTCGCATTTCATGATTTGGATAAATCGTCCGTTGTCGTAAATTTAGTTTTTTAAAACAAACCCAGACTCTTGCATGCGTTTACATTAGTATGTTTATGGTATCTAACTGTTTTTTTCTTAAAACCAATTAAAATTGCTCATTAAAATTTAGGTTGAATAAATCAAACGTATTGAAGACAACAAGAACGATTATTCTGTATTAATTGTTCATTACTAGACTTGAATAAAGAGAAAGCTATTTATGTTGTAAATTAATGATGTCTCTAGTCAAATTATCAGTTTTGTCATACTTAAAGAAACGATAAATTGTTGAAATTAGATAACATGTTTTAGCGAGAAATTTCACGAAATGGCCAGTGTCTGATCGAATTCCATCTTTCTCATTTGTCAATGAATTTGCAAGGGCATCACTAATTAACGTGTATGTGCGTTCCTTTTTTCATCAGCTTAGAACCTGTAAACTTGTAATTATTACCCCCATATCTCCAATTTTGTATCGTAAGAACAGGACGAAGTAGATATGTATATAAGTTTATAATTGAGGGAGATTTTCCCTTTTGTTCAATTAATATGATTTCAGATGATGTTATTTCGTATTTATAATTTTTTACAATTGCCAATTAATTATGAACTTTTATGTCAAATGTTTTATTTGCAAACGTTTTTTTTATTTCATGATTATGAATAAATGTCTTTTATTTTGTCAATTTAGTTTTTATATTATATACCAAAACAGGCTAGAACTCTGGCCTATGTATACATAAATATGATTATGGTTTCTAGTTGTCTATCTTAAATTTTATCATGCAATAGCTCATTGGTAATAATGCAACCGTATGTGCAAAAAGACAAACTGGTATAACACATATTATCTTCGGGCCATACTTCATAAGGTTATGTCTGGTATAGGTAGGTAACACATTGTGTCAAACATTGTGTGTCATAGTCCATAACATCTTAAATCATGATGCAATAAGAATGACCGTAATATTTTGTCTGTTACAGATGACGGTTAACAGCCCAACAAAGCAATATATTTTTATAATCGGTCTCAGAGAAAACTTTTATGTCAGTGTTTTACATCTTGACAAGACTTACGTAACATCATAAGTTGTCCGTTGGGTCAATTTGTGCTGTTTTTTGGTGAACTTGAAATTGATCTTGTGGATAAAAGGAAATGAAAAGCAACTCAATCAGTTTATGAATAAAACATTATAAAAATAACATATTGTCTGATCTCGATCCAGTAGTAATATTAACTTTGAAAAAGGATGTGTTCCAGCAGCTGCTAATAAAATGCTATAATAGAAAAAAGGTATACTATTTAAACAACAGCGAAAAAACGTGATGCATAGTTTGTGGAAGGCTTTACAAAACAAAAAAGGAAGATCATCTGGAATACAAAATTACTAAATATCTGTCCTGCTAGATGATGTACATTGAAGATAAATTCAATATCTGACTTTGAATTTTAAAGATAAGGAAATTATAATTCAAACCGAATGCACATATTTTTTACAACACCTATTTATAAACGTTATTCGAACTTGTGAGTGTATTAACATATGTAATTATAAAAAAATCTATACTTAAATGAGTCATACATAAAGTGTTACCATAAATAACTTCATTGCTTAATCAGATAGTTATGAATTTATAACCAGATAAGTCAATACATTGTAATGAAAGAAAAGCCTGGCTTATGTTTCCATGGTAAATTTCTGGTGTCAAATACAGCTTTCATTTTTTAGGATAAGAACAAATGTAACGAAAAGTAAGTTTTGTTGGCCAAACAGATAAAGGACGCGACATTTAATGTATCAATGACTGTATCAGAAAGTTGTTACTTGAGTGGGACTAATTAAGTAAAATACTTATCGTAAAAATGTGCACGAGGATTAAAGCTTATTTATTTCACGCAACACATTCATTAATTTAGGCAAACTCTTTTGAATAGTTGTCTTCTTGGATATCATACTTCTCTTTTATTTTTATTTTAGTATGCAATATATAAAACACACACATTACATCTTATTATAAAATGCCCATCACCACATAATATTCAGTTTTGACAAACACATTTCTTTGGTCATTCCAAACAATTTTTGAATTTTTTTTGGAAATAAGTGATAGCAAGTTTGAGTGTTGACATATGAACGGATAGACTACGACATATCATAATACGTTACGTCTAAGACGACGAAAAAACTACCGGCTTAATAGAAATGTTCAACTTAAAGAACACGAGGAAGTTTCTTGACATGTTTAAATTTTTGTGAGATTTTCAGAATCCTCTGGGTTTATCCATTTGAATGCTTAAAAGACATTTGTCCATTGACCCCCATTTTTCTTTTTTTAAATCTTTTACATGTATAATTATAAGCCATTTTTAAAAGTCTTATAAAATCCTTGTTATTTTATTATAGTTTTCCAGCACTTAAACTTGTCAATGATAAAGCTAGGAAAAATCAAGAGAGAACATTTCCCCCCAACATTTCAATAACTAATATCTCGAAAACAAGCACATTGACCTATATATATATTTTGTTGCTCTTTTGGTTCCTTTAATAATCCCCAATCAATATATACTAGTGTCATAAAACGCTTGTTATTTTGAAACTGAGTAGCAAACCTCCTTAAATGATTATCTTACCAAGTCAGGAATATGACAGTTCTTATCCATTCGTTTTTTATGCGTTTTGTTATTTGATTTTGCTATATGATTATGGACTTTCCAAATTGATTTTCCTCTCTAAGTTCAGTATTTTTGTGATTTTACTTTTTATATAATTCACTCTATACTTTGTATTCAAAAGTTGTGATTCAAAGAATGGTGCTGTATTCTGGTTATTTATATCCGACATATGTTTTGATTTGCTTAGTGACAAGAAAGCAGAGCTGTTTAACAAGTTTAAGCACCACTTCATATCTATAATAGTTATCAAAGGTACCAGGATTATAATTTAGTATATAAAGTTCAAGATATGTGTATGATTGCCTATGAGACAACTATACATCGACGTTAAAATGAATTGAGTGTAATCAATTGCGAACAACTGAACGACCTTTAAAAATGAGAAAGACATATAACGCGAAGTGGTCTATAACAGGCTCCGACATGAAAAATGTATTACAATTTACTGAAAAAAATAACAAAATATGCATGCTTGCCAATGTGACACCTTTTGAATCCGTCACTGATCTACATCTTGTTTGCTGAATGAAAACATGTATGTTTTACATTGATAGACGTATATGAATTTTTCTAGCAGTCTGAAATCACAGAGGGTCGGTAAATTATGACGATAGTATATGTGAAGCTATTACATGAATACATGAAGGGTACACAACTATTTTGACATATTTTGTTCACCTAAAGTGATTTATAATCCAGGCAACAGTTTCCATTCTGTGCTTATTTTTTAGGTGTATTTTTAATAGCTGCACAGTTAAACCAATTTAATTTTCCGTCCATATTGAACCATATAACAATAGCCTTGAACCGACTGGTAATGGATCCATGTTTTTGTACTGAGAGTACACATTTCAGAAATATTATATGAGTAGGTACCATTTTTTAAATTATAAACTTGTACAATAAGACACCAACATAAAACATGTTAATTCGCCCATTTATTTGATTAAAAGCTTTCTTAAAACTATATGCAAGTCATGATATATTTATCTATAGAATGATACTTTTATTTATAGAATAAAGGTTATAATTGGATTTAAAAAGGACATGCTATTATTCAATTCCTGGACTTTCAGTTTTAGTTGAACTGTTGCGACAATATATGTACTAACAAACTATTTAAATTTATTATTCTGACCCGAATATATTAACAAACTTTATAAATGAGAAAACCATTTAGGATCATTAGCTAATGAGTCACCAAAACACACAAAACAAGCCGCTGGCCTCCTTAAAGTTATAGTGATTAATTATTCACAAATTGTTGTCAATACAATGAAATTCTACGTTCTGTTATACACATGAAAATAAGAGCTACCTATACAACTAAGTTTAACCCTTCAGTGTCTACATAAGTTACACAAGTCAGGAATATGACTGTTGTTTTCCATTTGTTTGCTGTGAGTGAATTTGTGATCTCTTCTTTTGTTATGGGTCGTTCTGTTTTGAATTTACGAGATTTTTGTTATTTACTTTATTTACCAGGATCTGCTTACCCTCCCCAAAAACCTGAGATCATCCCCTTTTTTGGTGGGATTCGTCGTGCTTAGTCTTTATTTTTCTATGTTGTGTCTTCTGTACTATTGTTTGTCTGTTTGTCTTTTTTCTTAGCCATGGCGTTGTCTGATTATTTTCAATCTATCAATTTGACTGTCCCTCTGGTATCTGTTGTCCCTCTTTTGATTTAATAAATAATAACCTGAAATTTAAACCGATTACTCCAAATTTCAAAATATTTATGAAAAATGACAACTAGGGCGATTATTTCTTTATTGAGAACAAACCACACATGTTATCGGTTTTCCATTAATATATGGTGGACATTTGAGACTTCCACATTGAGCTTTTACTCCGTATATTAGATAACTATACTCATTATTTTCTATTCCGGAGTCTAGAAAGGAGACATTTTCATCAACGCAAATATAAGTCGAAGTGTGTGTATGCCCGTCGAGGTTACCAGAGAGATAACCATGATACTCTTCCGTCCATCCTGGGAGACATTTATTGCGACCTGGAATCATTAAAACAGTAGAGTGTGCAGGTTTGCAAACTGCACAAGGCACGTCCTTATCTAAGGAACCGGTACCCCAGAAATTATCTTGGTACTCAGCACCACGAAGTACTGCCATATTCCCTTCAGTTTGATGATTTCCCCACAATACTTCATGAATCATACACAGTGGATTAGCGGAACCTCCTGTCGCTGCATAAGAAGTACCTGCAGTCTGACCTGTAACCAAAAAAACACAAAATAGTGCAATACCTTTAGCTTTTTTAAGGAGTTACATTTTTCTATCAACGTGCAAACTGATACAATGGAAGATTCATGTATTAATTCTTTTTCAGACATTTACGAAATACTGTTATAGCGGATTTGCTGGGTATCTTGGTTTTCTTTTACCTAATCAAAGACTGTAAGAGGAAAACTAATGAGATGATTGTATATGACGTACACAATCTGATGGTCACAACGCATGAAAAAAGAGCATAATATTGAGGTGTCTTTCCACCTTTCTGTGGAAAGACCTTTGCTTTTGTTTTTATTTTCCCCCATCTAATTTCTATAATGCACTGTATTGTTATTTAAGAAGATGTCGCTTAGATATTTTGAATATAATATCGAACAGTTTATACGTTTTTGAAACTGACATCACTTACCCAAACACTTTCTCATGTAAGAGTCATCTCCCCGAACACTGTTTTTGTGTGCATTCTACACCTTAGCAACCGTAAAAGAATACGAACTAATTACTCGTTACATCATGAGGTTGACATGATAAGTTGGATCGAAGGGATCTGTACATTCCATATGAGAGTTATTTCCCATTATGAATTTGACATGAGAGAAATGTAATACACATTCATTAATCCATCAAAATGGAAAAAAGGCCAAGCTCCTAAGAAACTTTAAAAGAAATGGACAACATATTTTCACGAAATTGATATTTGTGATCTGTCGCAATAGGAAATTTTTATTAGAAGCGAGGCGGTAACATAAACTTGGATTTTTCTCCCCTTTAATGTTAAAAGTAAGATGTACTGTCATATCACTTATTAGAAATAAACAGTAGAGACATAAAGTCTTTTGCTATGAAGTCCTTGCTTGATGACCTTGAAAATATAGTCAAGGTTTAAGGTAAATTTGACTTTATAGTTTTTGACCTTTCCTTTGAATTCATATTTATACTTAATTAAGCCATAGAACTTTGTGCATTAGGTAACGATTCATGATCATGTAACCTTGAAAAAAGCAAACCACAAGTGACCTTGTGTAAACCGAAAGTGGCATGTGTTTGTATTTACATGTATTGTATGTAAAAGTATACATGACAATATACTTTTGAAAGTAGTGTCAAATAAATAATTAAATAATGCCGAAAGTGAGATTTTCAGATCGGAAGTTACAAAATTGGTTCCGTTAATGTTATTAATATCCCCTCCCCCACGTGCATTCAATCTTGTTTTTATTCTGTAGTCAGATATCTGGAGGAAACTTTTATCTTATTAACGTCTGCTAAAATTGCGGCAAAATAAACATTTTGATCTGTATAGAAATGAGTAAAGGAATGCTTCATTAGAAAGGCAATCGATGCATTTGTGTGGAAAAAACATTCTGTAACCCCTGATTACACCAATATACTAATAGTATTAGCATTTTTGTTTCTGTGAAGATAGCAACCTTACATTTATCAAAGAAAACATTTACTTTAATTAGTTATCAAAGGTACCAGGATTATAATTTAGTACGCCAGACGCGCGTTTCGTCTACATAAGACTCATCAGTGACGCTCATATCAAAATATTTATAAAGCCAAACAATTACAAAGTTGAAGAGCATTGAGGATCAAAAATTCCAAAAAGTTGTGCCAAATACGGCTAAGGAAATGTATGCCTGGAATAAGAAAATCCTTAGTTTTTCGAAAAATTTAAACTTTTGTTAACAGGAAATTTATATAAAAAAAAAAAAAAAAAAAAAAAAAAAAATGACCACATTATTGATATTCATGTCAACACCGAAGTGTTGACTACTGGGCTGGTGATATCCTCGGGGACGAAACGTCCACCAGCCGTGGCATCGACCCAGTGGTGTAAATAGTTATCAAAGGTACCAGGATTATAATTTAGTACGCCAGACGCGCGTTTCGTCTACATAAGACTCCTTTTGTGAGAACACAAGTTTTTTATACAAATAACTAACATTCTTTATTATTGTAAATATGCATACCAGAATATATCAGCGTTGAATTTGTCCCACATACCTGTTTACCCCATCTTACATAGGTTTGTTGACTTCCTGAAATATATTCAAATTGTTCAGTTTTGTCGCCAAAACGTGCAAGAAAATCTTATGAAATCTTCAATATGATGTTTAGCATCTGGAAAAAGAAGACGTCGCAATCAAAAGTATTAAAATTTCAACAAATCCCGATATACGAAGAGGTTAAAAATGCCTTAGTCTATACAGACCATGACATACAGAAAATACAACATACAGGTGAAAATGAACTTTTTTTATATAGATTGACAGTAGGTTTACCCGTTTGAATGGTTTTATAGTAGTAATTTTGAGGCCCGTTATAGTTTTTTGTTTGGTGTGAGCCAAGGCTCCGTGTTGAAGGCCGAACATTGACCCATAATGGTTTACTTTTATTAATTGTAATTCGGATGGAGAGTTGTCTCATTGGCACTCATACCACGTCTTCCTATATCTATTAACAGACAAAAGAGTTGCTTAGTAGTTTAATGTAACCATAATGCGGTTACATGTGCAGTAAAACATGTCCTGCTCCATCAGAAAACCTGTCATGTATTCTAAATATTTACAAATTAAGTGGTAAATTATGAATTCATTATACTGATCACATCATGCACATTTGTTAGGTTCATTGAGTGCCAAATTGTTTTTCAAGGTACAATTTTTTAATGAATATATACTAAAATTTTTAATATAAAAAAGTCATTTTTTTTATCCCTCAAGTGATCCATTGTATTGCCATTAAAAATAGCGGCCATCCGCCCGTTCGCCAATACGGTCTAATAACGCTCTCGCGTGTGAAATTCTACCAAGTTTTGTTTTTTAAATAGTCATGTCAAAGGTTTATATCAGCAATGTCTCAGACAAATTCGAAAAGCAGTGTCAATCAATCTGTTTTTCTAAGACGAATGCCGCTTCGAAATTTTAATTATATCGGAAATTACATTGCAATGGCCCTAAATCCGTCATTTCTCTAAGATATTCATAAAAAAATCTAAAGAACAAAATAAGATTTGTTTATTTTTTGCCATGGATACATAAAATATTTTCAAGGCAGGGACATTGCATGTATTTGATATGTGTAATCTAGATATAAATACAATAATTAAACTCGTTATTCGTCTTTTGTAACAGATGATAAATAACAAAAGGTAATGATTACCCTGGGAATGTATTTTTTCCTCATTCAGCTGTCTTGTTAGGTCCTGAACCTTCGCTTCAAGCATTTCCATACGATGCAAAAGAGCATCCGGATCGTTTAGTAAAAGTCTTTTCTCTGTTTTAGCATCAAACAGTGAACATATGTTCAAAATCAGGAAAGTAACACAAAGAAGAGCCGACACCATTTTGTCAATCCTATTGTTGACAATCTATTCAACGATAACAATCTACAGTATAGAACGAGATAAAGTTTTCAACATAACAGTACTTATGTATATATACAAATGTATATTCTGTCCAAAAACAAATGCAAGTATTTTCGTTGTACATGTTATAAGTAGACACAAAACAAAAGAAGTACAGAAAACATGTCCTTTATTTCAATTACCAATATCCCAAGATTTGATATGCATCATTGTATCTTTATATGACTTATATAACTTTCATAAATTGTCGATCAGTTTTTATTTAGGGTGACAGTGTAATTAATGGCGACCTAATCGGTTTCCAAATACTAATTAAAACAATTTATTATTGTCTGATCTCATAAAATGAGAAGGATAGCCTATACGTTTTCGATTGCAGTCGCTAATGGTTTTCATCATATACATGTAAGCCTTGAAACTACCAGGTCTATAAATTTATGCATTAACACTTCAGCAACTCTGCAAAAAAATATGTTGTTGGGTTGTGGCATTATCGAATTGATACGTATTTCAACAATGCAACTTCAAGTATTACCTTGGTGGAAGATGAAGAAACAAGCAAATGCACTTCTAATTAGACGTAAAGCTATCTATATGGAAATTGGTTAACCGATTTAAAATGATACCGATGCTGAATGCATGGAACATGAATGGTTTCACGTCCCGGGTAAGATGGAACAAATATTATTTACATATTTAAAGACTCTCATTGTCGGTATTATTTTGCTATCAAGAAACATTATTGTTGGAAAGGCCTTTTACTCAAATATACATTACACTAATCAATGACAAGAATGTGTCCATAGTACACACATACCCACATCACAGTTTTATTTTCTTAGTTCAGTGGACTGTGAAATTGAGGTAAAAAATCTAATAAGCATTTAAATAAGAAAGATCATGTGGAAACGAGCATTTTCTGTCTTAAGTTTCAAGTTGATAAGACATCAACTTCATTAAAACCTAGTTTGATCAAAAACATTAACCTCAAGCGGGACAAACGGGCTAGCGAACTTAGGATTTATTTTATTTATAAGTGAATTTGTTCTCGCCCTTGACAAGTATGAACTATTTTCGAAGAACGAGTAGCAACCCACAATCAATTAATGCAAAATGTACTGAATCCGGGCTACCTTTTGTCTGATACAGGAGAAATTTCAATGTTAAAAAAATTGAAAAATCTTTGGATTTAATTGAGACTTTTAAGGTTAATATAAAAAAAAAGATGACCATGTTATTGCATATGGACAGCAACAGAATAAAGCCATTCAACGTAAAAATGAGTCTTATCATTTTTGTCGAGCTAAAACAGTCTCTTTATCATTGGCGTGTAAGTCGCAGTTATTTCTAAAAATAAAAAAATAAAAGGCAAATTAATGAATTGTCATTTACTTTAAAAGTAACTGCATCAAATAATTACAGAAATGTCTAATTTTGTTTTAAAAAAAAGCATTTCTCTTTAAAATCTGTCGGATAAAATAAAAGTAAAATAACAACATTGGTCATACATAAACAAATTAAAGATACGAGGACTTTTCCTGACTTGGTGATGTTGGAATGGGGCATTTTGTTTTAGAATAAATGGTGGCTTGAACCTGGTTTTAATGCTAGCACAGTGATGCTCGGATAGAGAAAGTTAAAACGGCAAAATAAGTACAAATTTGATAAAATCCTAAGATGTCTCTCCTGTTAGATGATGTTACATGAACCATTAAATTTAAGTCAATTCAAACTGACTTTGAATTTCAGGGATGAAGGCATAATGATTAAAACCGATTGAACATATATAGTACAACATTTCCTGATAGAACGCGAGTCAAACATGTAAATGTATAAATGTGTGTAAATATTAGAAAAATCTATACTTAAATGATGTCATACGTT